>APFE031523107.1:28651-41204 GCA_000404065.3 Pinus taeda | reverse complement strand
TTTTTAATGCATTAAAAAATTCGACGGATGAGATTAAGAGATGTCTTGATCCTCATCGACGGTCGAGATCGTTTTGACATGGATCACTCAAACTAGCCCTTGGGAATTTTTCCTTTAAATAGGGTTTTAGGGGTCATTTGAGATCATATTGGATCTGAGTTTTGTGCTGAAGAAGCTCTCTTGTAAATATTTTCTAGTGCTAATAAAGAAGACTTTGGGGTCAAAAGCTTGCTGGTGTTACTCTCTTAAAGTGCTGTGAGCCATTTCATTTCTGCATATTTTATTTTTTTCAGCCGTTAATAACAGCTTAATGAAGAGTATTGTTGAGCATAGGTATCTTGTTCACATGCTAGGGTTTGAGTAGTATTAGGGTTTCTGATGTAATGGCGGGTATCTCCATTGTTTTTGAGATCTAGTACTGTTTTTTCTCTCTTATTTGACGGTTGAAGTGAGCTGTGCAGGAAACCCTTGAGGATCAGTGGGTGTTTGGGGAAGTTCTCGGCTGAACCAGCCAACTCCCATAAGCACTTCTTGCAGAGCTCAGCTAGTTTTGATCCTGGGTTAATCATTCAGTTTGTTTTATGATTTACATGAGAGACTTTCTAAGGCATTTCGTTAGCAATCTGAAGTTTTCCTAAAATATTTTAGATGATAACTGACAAATCTGGCTTTGTAGAGCCATAATTTTGAAATTTTTGATAGTTTTGCAGGGTTTCATTTTTGTATATATTTCTCCGGGTTTTGTCTGCCATTTGCAGGTTGCAGATTTGTGATAAATTTTTTATGAAAAAAATTAAGTTTTGCAGGCCGCTGTTTCGTTGCCATCACAGGTTTTCAGATCTAAAAAAAAAAATTCACATCGGTTTCATTTGATAATCAGCTTCTGAGTTCTCTCTTTCAGATCATCATTGGTTCTTTTCCATCAAACCCGCAGTTCTTTCTCTGCACGCAGCTATTCTTTTCAAACCTGCGTGGGCATCTTCTTTTTCACGCTGCTGCGTCACCTATCCGCCCAGCCTTCCAGCGTTGTTGTGTCCAGCTCCAAGCAGCCTTTAAATATATATATATATATATATATATATATATATATATATATATAATATATATATATATCGTGAGAACTTGCAAGCAAGAAAGGAAAGACACGCCTGGTCCTCATCTTCGTCCCTCAAACAAAACCATTACCCCCGCAATCACATTCTCACTCCTCCAATTGCTGTTGCTATCTCGTACTCCCTTCCCGCACCTGCAATCAGCATTTGTAGTCGTCGATTCTACCCAAACTGCAGCCCAGGTACTCCAGCCACTTGCGTGTTCTGCCCACGTCCTTCAACCTTCACGCTGCCTTGTGGATGCAAATCGTAGTCTCAAATCTCAATCTGGAAAATCGCATTTCCTATCACAGCTGCGTTTTTTTTTTTTTGCGTCTCCATTCCACCCTGCTCTCTTAGCGATCAGTTCCTCACGCTGTTGGCAATCCTTCCGTAGCTCTGCAAGCCGCATTGAAAGAAATTGGGCCAGATATTTCATGAACGAGTCCGCCGTCAAACATTTCTGGAACCTGCAAATGTTATTAGTCCGTCGTCATCTGCAAAACTGCGTTTTCCGATTTCTGGTTTGAAGCCTTTCATCAGTTCGATTTTGCGGTTCAGGTGAACGCTGTAAGGCATATATGCGTCTCCAGGTTTGATACGTATGGTGATTGTATTTAGTCGTAAGCATAGGTTTATTAAAGTCAAAAAAAAAAAAAATCGTTTTTTTTATTTGTTTTGGTTTAGTTACATTTGATTTTTAGTCTTAGTTTTTATTTTTGTTAATATGTATGCATTGTAAATTTAAATTTTTTTTTTAGGTTTGGTTTTATTTAAAGATTAAAAAATTCATAAAAACATTTTAGGGTTTCGACTTTGATTTGATTCATATATATGTATTATGTTTTAATCATTAGGTTTTCGATTTTAAAGATTAGATTTTAAATGTTATTTCTTTTCTATAGATTAGATTTAGATTAAATTTTAGGGTTTTATTTTTTTTATTTAAATTAGTTCTACCTTTTTAGGATTTTGTTAAAAAAAAAAAATAATTAATAATAATAAAATAAAAATTAAAAATTAAAAAAATAAAAAATCATAAAAATTTAAAAAAAAAAATAAAAAATCATAAAAATAAAAATAAAAAAAGGACTTTAATTTTTTTTAGGACCTTAGTCTTTAGATTAGACTTTTAATTTTTCTTTTAGTTTAGATTTTTGCTTTAAAATTTTGTCGGAAAAGCATAAAAAACATCGTGGAAATATTTTGCCAGTTAAAGTCTTAGCCTGGAAATTTTATCATGTTCTATATTTTTGCTGAGGCTACAAAGTTGATGTGAGATTAATGTTTATCTTTAACATGATTTGGCGTCCTTGAAATAATGGTATCTGGTTAATGATTTGAATTTGCATGGTTGTGTCTTTCAAAGTTTATTTTTTAAATTGCCAGATCATCGTTAAAAATATCGTGAGTTTACTGGATATCTTGCATTGTTATGATTGCTGTAAACTGTTTACATCTCTGCAACATACAGTAAGTAATCACTTAAACGTCAAACCCATAAGGCACTGGTCCATCAAATCAGACAAATCCATTTAGTGCTTTTCTCTTTCGTGTCTCCCAAACCAACTGGTTCGCAATTGGTCATCCTTTTCCTTTCAAGGTCTACCCCCCTTAGCCGTGGGAGACAGGCTTAAACGGGGAGATCGGGCATCAGAGTGACAGCCCCCGGTCTGAGCGTTGTCGTGACAATCTGTGCGACAACAAGTTCAATATGTCAAAAAGATACCAAATGAAGTTGAGCCTCCTCTATTTATAATTTGTGGGCCTCTTTTCCCATGTGGGTCCCCTCCAACTAGCAATTCGACTTTCCCTCCTTAGTCATTCGAACTTCACTCTAAGGTGGCGCATATTTCCTCATGTGGGTGGCCCCCACGCTATGCCAACAAAACATTTCAGCCCCTTTTTCCTTCCTAAGTCTTTTCCAAAAATCACATGGGTCTCATGGCCTCCAAAATTGTCAAAATTGTAGAATAAATAAACCTGTAACAATTTAATTCCAAAAGGGACATTACAATGATTATCTATTATTAATTTATTAGTGGCAATGTTTGCCTTTGATCTGTATACATAATTGAGGAAATTTTGAGAATCTATGCTTAAAACAAATTCAGAAATTTCACCTCATTTACTTGAGGTTTTCCAAATCTATTTCCTGGGAACAGATTTATGGCTTAATCTGAAATCTAAATTACAGCAGTATATATTTTACTTCTATCCAACCAAATGCATAAGGCAGCCCAATAAAATAAACATAGAAACAGTGTACTTCAACGGAACCAGATTTCCATCCCTAAGGGAACAATCCCTAACATATAACAGATCTGAAAACTACTCATTCATACCACGCAGCCCTAAAAACTAGTCATTTACCATAAGAATATAAGCTGAAAATCAGATCTACAACTACACGAAGTTTGGACCACGAAGTACACTTTCTATACATTAAATGAAGTTATTGTTGAGAAATCAATATGCCTGTAGATTAGGGTGATTTCTCTTACTTGAAAATTACTTGTGAATGGTTGTTGGCTTAGTTAATTTATTATGTTCTTCTTCATCAAACACATACCAAAATACAAAATATGAAAATCACAAGAGACAGAGACAGGAAATTAGGCTCCAAGCTAGGGAAAACCCCCACAAGGGGGAAAACCCAAAAAAATCCTCTTCTTATAGAATCAGATCAAAGTGAGATATCCAAGACCCAAGACCAAGACCAAGACAGTCACAAAGAACCCAAGTCAGTCGTCCTTCTTGTCTGTTCCACCAAATTAAAGTCATCAAAGTCAATGCTGGTCAAATCTCTAAATTGTGGTCATCCCCTAAAAATTTGGCTCCTGAAATTTCGGCCCCGTAACAACTCTGAAAATTCACAGGGAATACTCGCACATGTGGACAGAATAAGGTAGAAAACAGGTTTTACTTTCTCCTTAGACTTCGCTCTCTTCGCTGATTTTCTTCTTCTTGCTTGCACAGAAATCGAATTGGTTTTTCAAAATGTGGAACACAGTTGTCAATATATAGGTGCTCGACCATTTGAAGAGACAACCTATTGGCTGGCCGACTTGTACATCTGGAGGGCCGACTTGGTCTTGTGGTGACAAAATTGACTCTTTTGACTCGAAATATCTTTTTTTCTTCCAAATAGTCCAAATGGGACGTGAATTCATGACAAATTTTCTTATTGACTCAATATACCCTAGAAGCATGAAGAACATGCTTTGACTGGAAAATAATAATAATATATTTATTTTTCTTCTTTTTGTTTTTACGTGGAATACATATTGATACAAGTACAATGATAATTATGAAGACCAAACCTGGTTACATTTTTCAGCAGTTATCTTTGGTGTTTTTATTCCACTGCTTATAAATTGTTAAGAAACTCTGTATCTTGGTAAGAAAACAAATGACATGCATCTGATAATATAGACAAAACCCCAGAAAACGAACCCTCTGATGACATAGAGTAGTTAGTTCTTATCTCTTTTAGTAAAGTTACAAATCCTTTTATTTTCGTCCATTTAATAGCAAGTTTAGAGCTAAGACTTACCGGTTATCATAAAAAACTCTAACTTCTGACCTTACTACTATAATATCTTTATTCTACAAATAAAAATTTCTGCTTATTTAGAATAAACCAAGTCATTATCATGTATAAGAGTCAAATCCCTTTCCATTCTGGGTTTCTAAGCATATTTTGATAATAGCATCGCAACTGTACTATTTATTTAGTGAGTAATTTTTTTAACTCCAGAGAGAGCAGACAAGGTTGAATAAGGAAATGAATGCAAAATTCAAAAGAGAATTGTGAAATTGGATAAATAATAAATATAGCTATTTCAGATTTTTAGAAGATAAATCTAAAAGGATAGCCGTAGTTTTAACTTTTTGTATTCACCTTATTTCAATTTTACCAGTTGTGAATAGGAGGAAAAGACCAAAACCATAGTTAGAGCTTTGAAAAGCTGATGCCCAGCTGCAAGTGGTTTCAAATTTTTCTTTCAGATATACCTTCTTCGTGCCCTGTAATTATTTCATGTACTCATCAGTTCATGAAACATTTGAAATGTGATGGAAAAATTAGAACTCTTGATATTTTAAATGGGTATAGCACTACTCTTGACATATACTTATTATGAACCTGTGTGATGGCTGATGCTGAATACAACCACAAACAATTTTCTGAGCAGAGTAACAACAACGGCTGGGCTGCATCTGTATGTGACATATCATTTTCTTCATGAGGATTTAACTGTTTAGGCAAGAGCGATTTCTCATCACTACTTCCCACTCTTGTATCTATAGATGGTTCTGCAATTCATTATCACAGTAGGAAAAATCACAATGATTTAACATATAACAAGATATTAGAAATTGATGAAAGCAATTATTCAAGTCACTAACGCTTCCTTTTGCTTGTTGGAGAAAATTCAAATCAGATTTTTCTATTATATAGTTCCGTGCATTCTTCTTGAAGGAACAGAAATGTAATTAAAACAAGAGACATGTATTTCTTTAGATATTGAAAGAATTCAAATATTGTAACTGCCTCCGCGTTTTAAACAAACCTAAAACATGCATAAAGATTGCAGTAGATGTTTGCTTAGGTTTCACAATAGATGGACTAAGACTGTGTCCTGTGTCTCCATCGATAGCTATTAATGATGCATCTCTTGCTGCTACAAACAATACGGATTTCCCTGAACCAGGGAACACAGAATTTTCAAACCGCAGAGAAGTGACGCTCGAAGAAATTCCAGAGAAGTAACCTTTAAAAGATAAAAGAGTGCATGATTTTGTATCAATCAATGAGACCTGCATGTAGACGAAAATATATGGCAACGAGTCAGAAAGCAGTTTACACAACATGTAGGATTGGTACAAAGACCTCCCATTAACAGTGCCTATTTAAGCAGAGACAGATCTAGTAAGAATTTCTAATCTGTAGTTTTCCTATCTTGACTTGCAATTTTTTACATACCGATCCTTCTTCACATCCAGCAGCAACATGATTCGAAGATACGTCCACAGAAATGCAACAAATTGCTGCCTTATGAACTTTGAGTATCCCAACCTTCACAATGTCAGCCGTAGATTCCATGGATTTTTCTGTCACGGGGTAAAAGTTAAAAATTTAGAGTTATATTTGATTTGCCAATTGTTGAACAGGTATTTTATTGAGTAACAGGTACCGCAGATTCACTTCCATGGGCATATTATCCTTTTATAGGGTGTATATTTGTTAGAAGGACAAGAAACAAAATAAGATTAACTAATCTCCAAGGAATCCTGATGGAATAACCGGAAACTTAATCAATTCTACCCACAGCATCGGTTCAATCTATTCCCTTAGCCAAATTGGTGACTTTGGTATTCCACCCACAGTGGATTTTATATTCTTCTGACGCAGATGTAGTGGACACTAGAGATACACCGGATAAACTGATAGTTACGTGATAACTGCAGCAGTTTTATGGACCATACTCTGCACTGTGCTGCAGAGAATGCAATCCTTTTTATTGGTTAGCACGTTGGATTCAGTGGATAACTTTTGGACATTGTGTGGTGGAGGGGTAAAGGTGGTGGCGAGAATGTTTATTTTGGATGATGGCCACCGTCATGTGGCATGTCCAAATTTTGTCTAAGGAAGGATGGCTATGAACTGCTTTAAATATTTTTTCTGCCACTTCAGTAGCAGATATGTATGAGTATTATTTTTGTTATTCTTCTAGAGGTGAATTAACAGAAATATGGCCTAGCAGCGAGATTTTGCGACACAAGGAGGAATTTTATTTGCTCAATGAAATTAATGTCTACCAGAGAGTTTTGGCAACAGAAGGAATTTTATCTTTACCTCTGTGACGTACTTTGTGGTAGTTATGGTATGTCATAGGGCTCTCCGGCCTCCATAAGAAAAGGATAAAACCATAGAGTCCAAAAGGGCCTACCTTGAGGTAGGCATTCATAAGAAAAAGAAACAAACCCATATATTTCAAAAGGGAAAATAGATGGTGTCCTCCTCTGCCTGCGTTGTGATGTGGGTGCTCCCACATTCTCTCTAGCATCATGCATCAATGTGTCAACCTCTCTATTGCGCTTCCTTCCATCTTTGGAAGTCTCTGCATGAGTGGGTGCTTCCACTTTCTACTTCTCTGCATGTGGTTGCTCCACATCATCCTGAGGTTTTCCTTAGGAGCTAAAAGCTCCTCTTCTCCATGCAACTGAAGCTCCCTCTCAAGGGAACATCTCATGGCCTTCTCTTCATCGAACTTCACATCTCTATGAACAACTATCATCCTGTGAGATGGCAGGTACACCAGATAGTTGTGAGGTGTATCAGTGTACCCCACAAATATGCCCCACCTAGCTGTTGGTTTTAGCTTTTTCCTTGCATACTTGGTAACATGACAGTAGATTGATGAACCAAAGATCCTAAAGTGTGCCACATTTGGTTTCTTACTTGAAAAAGCTTCATCTAGTGTACTCATCCCGAGAATTCGATGAGGACTTATGTTTTGCACATAAACAGTTGTGTTGCATGCTTCAACCCACAAGTGCAATGGTAGGCCTTAATCATGTCACATCGTTTGTGCAACTACCACAATACTTATGTTCTTCCTTTCAACCACCCCGGTTATGGGGTGCTATTAACTCCCATCGAATGCCTTATGATGCACAAAAGTTCTTGAATTCATTCGACACATATTCTCCACTGTTGTCACTCTTGAGAGCTTTAACTTTCCTGCCAATATCTTTCTCAAAAAGTGCTTTAAATTCACAAAATTTAGCAAACGTCTGATCTTTCTTCTGCATGAAGAAAACCCAACACTTACGAGAAAAATCATCTACAAATATTACATAATACTTGTGCTTGGTCGTGGAGGTTGTCGAGAATGGTCCATGCACATCTGAGTGAACTCTTTCAAGGATTGCTTGCGCTTGAATGTCTTTATCATGAAAGGTAGCTTTGGTGTACTTCCCCAATGTACACCCTTTGCATGTGTCTCTTTGCTCTAGTGTACCCTTGGGAAGTCTTGTAGAAATTTGTTGCATGACCTTCAAAGCTCCGTGGTGCAAGTGACCCAATCTTCTATGCCACAACTCACCGATGTCTCATCTTTGTACCTTCTCTACTTTTGTTCTCAAAGCAACATCGTCTTCTACATCCAATTTGTAGAGGTTGACTCGAACCTCTGTTGGAAATACTGAGAGGAAGGGTGAATCAGTGTTTCTTTTCAATTGTTATTTTTACCAGTTAAATCATTTATATTTAAAACACAAAATGAACAATAGGAATAAATGCTTTTATTAATATAACCTTTACAATAAATCAGATACAATGTATATAAGGCTCCAATTTGTTGCCAAGCACCAACTTGGACTTTTTGTGAGGCTCCAACCTCTAGGGCACCAACCCTGTCTTGTCAAGGCACCAACTCCAAGAACACCAATCCTTCCAATTCTGAGGCACCAACCCCAAGGGCTCTGACCCTATCTTGTCAACACATGTTTGATAGTAATTCTCTGCTCCCAAAATCTTCTTTACTGAATTCTGAAACAACTTTTTCTAAATCAGCTTGTTGTTTAGCATTACAACCTTCAAATTCATTGGTTTTATCATGTTTCTTTTCCTTTACAACCATCAGTAAAATTTGTTTGCATGAATTTACAATTCTTTTCATCTGCCCTGAGTTTATGAGAGTATAATTATTCTTGAGTTTATGAGCTCTTACAATACATTCAATTCCATCTTTAACGAGTTGATATTTGTTTTCAACTCTATAGAAAATGGCTTTTCTATCATACACGTAAGGGCTTTCTAAAACAATTCCACATATATCCAAGGGAACAATATCTAACTCAACCTCATCTACAAATGCTGACCCAAAAGAAAACCTAAGTTTACATTGTCTAGTCACTTGTAGCTTGGCTTTATCACATAACCAACCTAATGGATATGGCTTCTTGTGAGGTGTGGTTAGTAATCCCAACTTCTTTACAATTGCTTCAAAAATTAAGTTTACTTGTCAGCCACTATCAAACAAAGTATCAATCTTTTGATGCTTGGAAATAACTCTAATATGAAAAAGCTCATGTCTCTTCCTCTCATTTTCTTCATTATCAGTAGATTGTGCAGAATTACTAGTAGATGCTTTAGAATTTTTACCTTTTATACCTGTGGCTGTGATTGTTGTTTCAACCCCTGAGTCTAACCCCAAATATTTTTGAATAGCTGCAACAGTTTTCTTCTTTTTGCCATCGAACTTCTTGGACCTCACCTCCAGATGCAGAATCCAGCGATGTTCATCATCATGTCCATCCTTCTTGCAGTGAGTGCATGAAGATTTGGTCTTTTGTACAGCATTTTCCTTCCTCTCTTTCCATTTCTACTTTCTCTTTTCATTGTTCTTGTTTGCGGTGGGTTTTGATGATCCCCCAATCTTTGGGTTCACATTCTTGGCCCTAGCCTCTAGATGGATAGCTTGAACAGAGACTTCATCTATGCTGGTAGAGTTAAACATGAGAATGGTATGTCTCAAATAACTATGTAGATCACCCATATACTTCAACAAAGTTTTAGGTGAGTCTAAAGAAATGCCTAGAATCAAAGCTCTTTTCCTAAATTCTTGGGTGTAACTTTGTACACTTTGCCATTTCAATTTGCGAAGAGTTTGCCAACTCATCATAGCTTGCTGCATATAAGCTAGTGGATAGAATTGTTTTTTAATTACAGAAACAAATTCATTCCAGGTAGAAAGAATTTTACCATGCTTCTTCAAATCAGCTTGGGTCTTGCTTTCCCACCATACCAGGGCGGTGCCTTCGAGGCGTAGGCTAGCCAGCTGAATCTTTCTCCTTTTTGTATCGATGTTCCGCACTCTGCAATATACATCTATCTGTCTAATCCAATTATATAGCTTTTCTGCATTCAATTCTTCGTCATAAACTGGCAAATCAAACTTCACATCTAATTTAATCAAAGAAGGTTTCTTCTTTTTCCTTTCAGGGCTTTCTTTATGTGAAGAAGATGATGATGAAGGTGATGATGGGGTAGATGGTGTAGAGGGTTTTTCCTCTTTTCCTTTGCCTTTTGGGTGGGCAACTAGAAGAGGTTCTTCTTCTCGTTTATCTTGTTTGGAGGTTGAAGAATCTTCACCTCTACCTTTCTTAAATTCTCTATACATCTCTTCTACCATGGCTCTCATGGTCATGAAACTGTCCATGAACTAGGAGTCTGATTCCAAAGGACTTTCTTCTGACATTTTCCTTTTAGGATAGACTCTTCCAATTTCTGGGTTAGCTTCAACCAACTCTCCTTCGCCTAATTTAAGCTTTGATCTAGTTAGCATTCAACAAAATAATCCAACACAAGCTTGTCTAACTTTAACAACCTAAAGCTCTGATACCACTTGATCTGTAATTGATCTAAGAAAATTAATAAGGTATTACAGACTCATGTGCATGGATGTGTCTATGTTATTTTATGCAACGGATCGATAAGATTGTGAAATAAACAGACACTGAAGCAGTTAAAGAAAACACAACAGGCAACACATATAAACACAACAAGTTTAATAAGGAGTTCACCCAATACTCCTGGGCTACGTCTCCTGGTCCAGCCTTCAGTGGTGGCCTCTTTATTATGTTTTCAAAGCAGAGTTTTTACGATAGTGAGCTCAGTTTAAGTCTCACACACAGATGTAAATCAGCAAGACTGTACCTGGATCCCCCAAGTCTCTGGAGTACACAGACTCTCCTTACTGAATCTTGACCTCTATTGGTCACAATAGTATGAGTCCAATCTGAGACTCAATACATGGCAGGAATGTATAGAGGAGTTCGCTTGAACCTCTCAAGCCTTCTCTGGAGCACACAAACTCTCTAACTCTCTCTGGCTCTGTCTTAACTCTGGCTCGATGCTGCCTTTGCTTCTGCAAGTCAGCTCGACTTCTCGTCTCTGCTTCTTAACTTCTTACTTCTCTCTATCAGTTTGTGGCTTTAAAGCCAATCTGCTTCCTGACTGTTCATTTCTGCTTCCCGACTTTCCGGTTCCCCTGCCTCTGTCTATCTAAATCCCTTTGTTTTGCATAATCATCACTGTATAAAGCCTCACAGGGAGGTGGCCACCTATTTCATAAGGAACTGAGTGTCAGTTCTCTTGGACGTTTTCGAAACGGTCATTTCTTCCATTAACTCCAAGAATGCCTGTGAAACACAACCTTCTGCCAATGCACCGTCCACGTCGGACTTCAAATCCCATACAACTCTGCCTGTTGACCCCGTCAAATCTGGTCATCCATCGGAACACATCTCCACTGTTGATCTGGGGGCCCCAGATCCTACGGTCATTGTTCATATCAGGCAGCTAAGTAGCATGATGTTTACTTGTCCGATGTGAACGATTTTCTCTTTTCCGCCGGACGCGTGGCACTTGTTGCATGGCATCAGGCGGGACTCGGTTCAAACCACTTACCGCTTGAAGCCCTTCTGATATCCTACCGATTTTTGTGGGACCTCGCTTCTGATGGACTCAGAATGATACCCATTGCATTTTAGGATTTTTCGAGTCCAGGTGCTTGCAGCCCTTCCTTCTTTGAGGGGTTTGCCCTGCGATATTCGACTTGTCGCTAATCGCATATCAGAAACTACCCCTGTTTCTCAAAATGGCCTCAGCATTGCTAATTTGCGATAGCGCGCGTTACCATGGGCCGGTGATCTACACGCTTGACCGATGGTCCTCGTTGCTCCGCGCTGATCACAAATTGCAACTATTACGAGGATACCTCCGATAAGCTTGATCTTTATAAGACTTTGAAACTTTGGCATGATTTTTAAAGAGTTCATGAAAACTTAAAGAGTGTTCTAGGATCCAATTTGGATCACACAAGGATTAAAAACCAGCCTTAACCCCCGCAGTAGACCATGATCTAAGGGTTGACTTATGAGATCGACGGCTAGGATTGAGTGCGGGTCTTGAGTCCGTACTTTCCTACCACCGCTCTTCTGATATGTTAACTCCTCTAATACTCTGCAATACTCCTGCGATATGTTAACTCCTTCGTTAACACTGTTTATGCACCTCCGCTAATGTGTTCCTCTTTGCTTCTCGTGGCTTCCAACGACCTCTTCCAATAGCTCTTCTTTCGATGATGTGTTCCTCCTTTTGGCTCTTTCCTCGCTGCGTGTTCCTCTTTGCTCCTTCTGATATTTCATGCGATATCTCTAATATGGCTCTTACTCTTGGCACATGCGATAGATCTGCTTTGTCTTGGCTTGTCGCTCCTATGGCTTCTCTTCACTCCTATGATTTCTGAAACATTGCCCCTATAGCTCTGTTTATGCTCCTTTGTCGTTTTCTTCCTATTAGTTCTTATTGGGCATGTTGTCGCGCAGATTGACACGACAACGCTCAGACCGGGGGCTGTCACTCTGATCCCCGATCCCTCCGTTTAAGC
>APFE031523107.1:0-24641 GCA_000404065.3 Pinus taeda | reverse complement strand
GGATCATCGAACTAAGCCTTTGGAAACATCACCTAGGACCTAGGACTTAGGACTCATGAGGGGATTTAAAACATTTTTCGACCCTCCGGACACATTACATCATGACTTTTTACAATTTACATCTTAAGGGAGAAAAAACCCCTTTAACATAGACCCTCACAAATCACCCAGTTCTGCGACACAACTATAATCTAGCAGATCAACACACTAGGTTTCTCCTAAAATTCCAATGACAAAATCTATCCCGGCTTTGGGGTCAGGTTTGAAGGAAAACTCTGCCGATCCGTGGATCGGTGAGACGAAAAACCTTCCGGGGCATAGATTATCATAAGAAAGTTAGGTACACCTAGGCAATTTACAACACGACTCATATATGCTAGGATTATTTTACAATTAATACATGCAGACTGGGTTTACAATTAGATTGATCAAGTTGCTGATGACTGCAGGATGGCACGGATACGCTGATCAGGTGCTGCCCCTTTTTGCAAAAAAAAAAAGGGAGTGTACTGCATGGGTAGTTGACTGGTAGAGGTCAACAGGGCATATATTACATGCGATACTTCCAATATGGCTCCTCCAATGTTTTCTTCTTTACTCTTATGATATTGTTGTTGCTCTTTGTTCTTCCGATAGCACTTACCCTTGGGCATATGCGATAACCTACTTCCTTGATGGCTTCTGATGAACTCTTCCTCTTATTCTTTGACTACTCCTGTTCTTGACATCCAATGGCTTCCAATGGCTTCCAATGTCTTTCCAATGACTTCCCTGATAGCTTTGCTCCTTGGCTTCTTGCTCCTATTTCTTCACAGATCTGCTCTACTTCTCCTTGGCTTCATATCATCATTTAATATCCTAGAATATTGCAATATTGACATCAATGACAATCTAGATCAACAATCTCCCCCTTTGTCATTGATGGCAATATTCTTCTTCTCTCCCCCTTTGACATCAATGGCAAAGGAGTGCTCAGGGACTCCCCCTGTCGAACTCAGGGACTCTTCTTTTTACTCAAGATAGAAGGATTGATGCCTTGTCATCAACTAGCACATTATCCCTTCTTCATGTCTAAAAAAAATACTTTATCATGACTTCAACAATGCTTAGGGATGCTCCACTTCAATGCTTCCAAACAGATTGCAAATAGCCACAGACCAAATGTTCAAGTCCAAGTGTTTATGCTTCAACCCATATTTTGTTGTCTCCATAGTCAGAATTAAGAGGCCTTCATAGTTCGAATCAAGAGAAAATGCCCCTGAAATTGTCTTTCTTATTATCTTTCTTCAGATCAGGATTCCTTTGTATCTCTGTGCTTCTCCTTAAGTTACTAAGCTATATTCGACTGCACAACATTCTTCTTTCTATAGTCCTTTTGATGAGCCATCTTTTCCTTGTGTTCTTGTAAAAGTCTCTGCAAGTTATCTCCACTAACAGATTTTGATATCCCATCTGTGACTGTCTTTTAAATTCTTTTCACTGATTGACATCTTTTTGCAATGCTTCAGTTTTGTTAGATGCTGCCAACTGCTCTTGCTTCAAGCTTCATTCCCAAATGTATCTATTTGTTTGAAGGTTTCCTCTATTTGTGTCCATAATTTACCTGTTCTCACATTAAATCCCTGAGTCGAGACATAAACTTCTGTGATAACAACAACATAGTTATTTGCCCTATTTTTCTAGTATTAGATGACCTTCTCTGCTGCTCCAATTTCTACTTAGTGATCAAGTGGAAGACATCTTCAACAACCGTCCAAAGAATAGTTAAGAAATCATGTTCTTCAATGTACTGCTCCTGAGAAATGATCTTTATCAAAGGATGATTGTTAATATAGCTCATCAAGAATTTCATAAGGACCCTTTCACGAATAGCTTCTGCAATAATGATGAAGAATCACAGGCTCCGCCTAACTGTATGCATCATCTCTTTTGGCAGAGTCTTCTCATCAAATGCTTAGATTGTCAAAGATCAGGCCAATAACATGTGTTGTTGGCTAGAGAGTTCAAGCAACTTTCGGATTGTATTTGCTTCCTTCTCCATGCTTGTGTAACTTTCTTATCTGGCATAGTTCTAGCTTGAGAAGGTGCCCAAATCAAATTACAATTACGTGCCATATGACCAATGTTATGACACCTGAAGTATTCTATGTTGTTCATGAATAAGAATTCATGACTTCTTCTTGCGAAATTGCTTCTTGGAGATTGACGGGGATCATTATAAGCCCTACAATCTTTTGCCATGTGTCCAAAGTTTGTACAAGAATAACAATAACCAAGAAATAAACTTTGGTACTTGGGAGATGGATATTTCATTGATGTACTTCTAAAGTCTTTCTGCCTTGAGATCCTTTGATGATAATCATTGCTTCTTGCATCCTTGACATCATCTACATTTCTTCTTTGAGCGGGATTTCTTCCATAGTTGCCTTGACTTTTCTCCTTGCCTTTGTTGGAACTGGGAGCACCAACATTTCTTTCTGGCTTCCTCACATCCTTTTTGTTTAGAGCATTATCATTCTTGTTTGAGGATTCACCTTCATAGCCAAGACCTAATTTATCAAATGGGAATCTTTGATGGCTAAGCATGTCAGCCAAGGCTTGAGAGCTCTTCAAGATTTTGTCCATCCCTTCAACCATTTTCCTGAAGGAGACAATCTATTCTTCCAATCTTTCACAATCATTATTCTTCTTAGCAAGTTGTTTCACAGTTTCTTCCTTGATATGAGTAGCTTCATTTGCTTCTATTATAAGGGAGATGATATCTGACTTCTTTTCGAATATTTCTTCATTTTTTTTGGCTAGACTGCTCTCCATTTCTTCCTTGATTCTTGTAGCTTTACATGTTTCGGCCTTGAGAAGGTTGAGGTCGGATTTTAGTTTGAAGATTTCTCCATCCTTTGCTTTTAGTTGACATATCATGGTGTTTCTCTCCTTTTCTGCTTCATCAACTTGTCCTTCTATGATTGCCAATGCTTCCATTGTCTTCTCAGCTCCTTGTGCTAACTTTCTTGCTTCTTGTAGTTGAGATTTGAGAGAGGAGGCCTCTACCTTCTATTGACCAATCTCTTCTTCAAGTTTCTTCAAGTTCTTGCGCCTTTGTTCAAGTTGACTTGACAAGGTATCTTCCCGTTTCTTTGTTTTATCCAATTGATTTGTCATGGATATGACTTCTTCATGATGCTTTCTTTCGCTTTGATGAAATTCCTTCTTAAGTTTGGCAAGCTCTTCATCCCTTTCTTGTACTTGAAGCTTGACAAGGTCACCTTTCTTCCTTGTTTGGTCTTGGTCACCAGCTAGTGCTTTCTTCTTAAGTTCCTCATTTTCCTTTTTCAAATTGATAATCTCTTCTGTGGCAGCCATAAGTTTAGCAAGGAGATCTTCTACAAAATCCTTTTCATTCTCTTCATCTTCTAGGTCTTCTTTACCCTTGATGTCATCATTCTCATTTTCAGCTTCTATGATGGGTTCTGGATTTCCTTCTTGGTTTCCATCATCTTCTTGACTAGTGGTCATGGTCAATGCTCCTTTTGAGTGAAGGTCATGAAGTTTATCCCATATACCCTTTGTTGACGAACATTTTCCTAAGTTGTTCTTTATAAAATCAGGTAGCCCATTCAAGATTGCCTTCATTGCTTTTGCATTGTACTCCTTGGATTCTCCATCCATCATGCTATCAACAATCACAGATTTCCAGATTTCAGTGCCTTGAGTCTTTAACAAATTCCTCATTCTTGTTTCTCATATATTAAAGTTTCCATTGAACCATGGAGCCTTCTCAAATTGATTGTCTTCTATTTCAGTATTAGAGGGAGACACATCTTTAGGAGGATTGAAGACTTTCTTCCTTGGCTTCGCCATTTGTGTTCTAAAGATCAACCTTCAAGCTGTTAGGCTTTGAGTGAAGGTACTGGCTCTGATACCAATTGTTGGAAATACTGGGGGGGGTGAATCAGTATTTCTTTTCAATTGTTATTTTTACTAGTTAAATCATTTATATTTAGAACACAAAATGAACAATAGGAATAAACGCTTTTATTAATATAATCTTTACAATAAATCAGATACAATGTATATAAGGCTCCAATCTGTTGCCAAGCACCAGCTTGGACTTTTTGTGAGGCTCCAACCTCTAGGGCACCAACCCTGTCTTGTCAAGGCACCAACCTTGGATTTAGGAGCACCAACTCCAAAGACACCAATCCTTCTAATTCTGAGGCACCAACCCTGATCCAAAAATGGATCTTGGATAAACCTCTAAGTCTAAAAGACTTCATATAACAAGTAAAAGGTGCCAAATGGCACAAATCCTTTGTAAATCAAAGGAAAATGAAAGTCACAAGCTGCTCTCAGAAATAGTCTCATTGCAGAGATCTTTTCATTCTGAATCTACTGCAACCTGAATGGACTTAAACGGACTTCGGATGCAGAAGTTATCATAAAAAGAAGATTGTCTTTGTCCTTTGGGAAAAGGAGGCATTTCTTCTTTAAATACCAATCCTTCTAATTCTGAGGCACCAACCCTGATTCAAAAATGGATCTTGGATAAACCTCTAAGTCTAAAAGACTTCATATAACAAGTAAAAAGTGCCAAATGGCACAAATCCTTTGTAAATAAAAGGAAAATGAAAGTCACAAGCTGCTCTCAGAAATAGTCTCATTGCAGAGACCTTTTCATTCTGAATCTCTGCAACCTGAATGGGCTTAAATGGACTTCGGATGCAGAAGTTATCATAAAAAGAAGATTGCCTTTGTCCTTTGGGAAAAGGAGGCATTTCTTCTTTAAATACCAATCCTTCTAATTCTGAGGCACCAACCCTGATTCAAAAATGGATCTTGGATAAACCTCTAAGTCTAAAAGACTTCATATAACAAGTAAAAGGTGCCAAATGGCACAAACCCTTTGTAAATCAAAGGAAAATGAAAGTCACAAGTTGCTCTCAGAAATAGTCCCATTGCAGAGATCTTTTCATTTTGAATCTACTGCAACCTGAATGGGCTTAAATGGACTTCGGATGCAGAAGTTATCATAAAAAGAAGATTGCCTTTGTCCTTTGGGAAAAGGAGGCATTTCTTCTTTAAATGGGTTAAATGCCTTATAAAGCGAAATCACATCGGAGAAATCCCAAAGGGAGGACTGAAGCGGGGCCTTTAGAATCCCCGATCAGCGATCTCCAACATATCGGATTGGAGGAAGGGCGACATGCGATATCGGGACCTCAGGCGGGCCGATGGCCGATGGCCAATTATCGGCATCGGCGATCGGCGTCAGCATATGCATATAACCCAAGGATGGACCCCTGGGTCGTAGCGATTAGAAATTGCGATATCGGCAATTAGGGTGATCGGCCGATCAACAATCGAGGTGATCGGCGATCGGGAGATCAATGGTCCCTGATACACTTGGTCGTTGGGCAGCACAACTTGCGACTAGTAATAAAGGCTGACCCAATAGGGATCATAAGCCTGATTTCATAAATATTTGAAATCCGGAAATTCGGAATTTCAATGTATTTCTTGTGTATTGGGTTTTCTGACCATTACGCCATGCGATAGCGATTTGTGATGGAATGGCGGACCCGATGGGTTTATAGGTGCGATTGCATGTATTTGAAGTCTGACTGTAATACAACAATGATGTGTTTTTCACCAGTTTGTCTGTGTATTGCGTTACGTATTCGAACGCAGGCTTTCTGTAGGGGAAAGGCCGAACGGTTGGGTTCCGATGCCCGCCGATTCCTTTGTAATAGTCCCTGTCTTGAATCATTTATGCTGCGCTGTAGGCAGGCATTATGCAACAATGATGAGTTGTAACAGGCATGTGCTATACGCAGAGAGCCACAGAGCCCAATGGCCAGTCGCAGAGCCACAGAGCCAAAGAGCCAGATGGCCAGTCGAGGAAAACACAGAGGTAGAGGGATGATTACACAGAGAGGGGTACAACTCCATAATGGTAGAGGAGTACAACTCCATAATGGTGAATGATGTCTGGGAGGTAGTGTCAAGGCCTCAAGAAAGATCAGTCGTAGGTTCGAGATGGATCGACAAAATCAAATGCGCTACAGACGGCAGTGTTGAGAAATACAAAGCCAAGTTTGTGGCTAAAGGGTATGCTCAGAAAGAAGGAATTGACTACGAAGAGACCTTCGCCCCGATAGCCAGGTATACATCTATTAGAACCATGATATCTCTTGCAGCACAAATGGGGTGGGAGATTCATCAAATGGATGTCAAAACGGCATTTTTGAACGGAGTGATAGAAGAAGAGGTATACATTGAACAACCAAAGGGCTTTGAGACACATGAGAAGAAGTCTCATGTATGCAGATTGAAGAAAGCCTTGTATGGGCTGAAACAAGCACCTAGAGCATGGTATGGTCGAATCGATGGCTACTTGCAGAAAATGGGGTTTGTCAAGAGTGACACAGATCCAAATCTCTACTATCTGGTTGTAGAGAATGAGCCTCTAATCTTAGTATTATATGTGGATGATCTCTTCCTGACAGGATCATCCAGGCTCATAAGGGACTGTAAGAAGAATCTAGCCGCAGAATTTGACATGAAGGATTTGGGACAAATGCATTATTTTCTGGAGTTGGAAGTTTGGCAGCAAAAAGGGGAGATATTCCTTGGGAAAGGGAGATATGCTACAAAAATCCTGAAGAGATTTAGGATGGAGGACTATAGACCCATGGCAACTCCAATGATAACCAACTCGAAGAAGATTGATGCATCAGAAGACAAGGATGCTGATCCCACCTTATATAAGCAGTTCATAGGGTCCTTGATGTATCTGGTCAATACCAAGCTAGACATTTGCTACGCTGTCAACACCCTCAGTCAGTTCATGGTGGAGCCGAAGAGGACGCACTAGGAAACAACCAAACATGTTCTCAGGTATTTACAGGGAACAGTCGATTATGGACTCTTGTACACCAGGAATAAGGATATTAGATTGAGTGGGTTTACAGATGCAGATTGGGCAGGAAGTTCAGTGGATCGGAAAAGTACCTTTGGGTATTGTTTCAACATTGGATCAGGAATGACCTCGTGGTGCAGTAGGAAACAGAAATTCGTGCCTCTGAGCTCAGCTGAGGCATAATATATGGCTGCGAGCACAGCTTCGTGTGAGGCCATATGGCTTAGAAAATTGCTTGTGAACCTATTCAGAAGAAATATTGAGGCGACTAGGATCATGTGCTATAATCAGAGTTGCATCAAACTCTCTGAGAATCCAGTGTTTCATGATCAATCAAAGCATATTGATATTTGATGTCACTTTGTAAGAGACTGTGTCCAATGAGGAGCTGTACAGTTGAGCTACACTCCTACAGGAGAACAGGTGGCAGACATCCTCACCAAGGCCCTTGGAAGAACAAAGTTTGATTACTTCAGGGAAAAGACGGGGATGATAAAGAATCCATTTCAGTAGTAGAAATGGGGGTGATGTTGTCGTGCAGGAGGCAACGAGTACAGAACAAAGAGTCGAGAACAACACCACAAGATCAGTGCAGAGGTTGGATAGGCAAAAGCAGAGTCTCTTAGCCAGACGCAGAGGCAATAGACTGCGCAGTCACTAGAGGGCCTGCGTGGGTGACGCAGAGAGGCCCAGTGCTAATGCAGAGAGGCAGGGGCTGACACAGAGGGTCTAGGCTCCATGCTGACGCTGAGATAGGGAGAAGTGCTGGAGAATTTTCTCTTTGTTGGGTAAGCTAGTTTGGCACCCAATTGCATTGAAGAATTGCTGAATTATAAAATCCTCCCTTGCTGCACCGATTTTCCCACATTGGGTTTTTCCGAGGACTATTATCCAAAATATCTGTGTTGATGTGTTAATTCTTGTGCATGTGTTTGTTTCTGTATTATGGTGTGATATCTACAACAAAAATTATTTTAATGTTTACTAAAGGATTTTCATAAATAACTTATTGGGAAAATAAGTAGTTAAAATAAATCAGTTGTTGCAGTGATAGAATTTTCACAGGATATTCGAATCTCAATCCGCAGAACAACATCCTGCTAGCTCTGAAGTATGATACTGCAAATTCGATTTCACCTGCAAAAGACAAACTCGTATTCTCCTCTTCTACAGCGATTTCAGCTTTGATACCATATAGAAATTCCTTGTAGATTCAAATTGCTAATTGTAATATGCTAAAACAATAGACTTGAATACACTCTACTCATCAACAAAAACAATTAAGTGATCGCGAAATCACGAAGCATGCAAGAGAAAGAGAAAGAATTAAATCAACACATAACACAATGATTTCATGGGTAAAGCCATAGCTAAAAACCCCTGCTATCTATATATTGCATTAGTTAGAAAATATAAGAAGATTACAATGCTTTGCTCAAGCCCGAGCAACCTTTGCACTATCTCTATCTTTCTCACTGCTTCCTAGACAAGCCTTGGCCAATACTTAAACCAATTTTTTGCTTGCCCAAGTCCCTATTTCCTTGTGCTGCTCCTCAAGGAATTAGCCCCTATTTAATTGGGAGATTCCTCAATTATGAATTGCACAATCTTCATAGGCCTTCCTCTGACTGCATGCACTGTCTATACAATTCGGATGATTATACAACTAATAGTAAACTATCCTTGAACTCCAATCTCAATTGGGTTTTTCTTTGATCTGACATGCATAAATATGAGTGAATCTTCAATTTACTGGTAGATCACTATAGGCAGCACCACATTGCACTTCAGGCAGCACCACACTTGACTGTAGGCAACACCCCACTAGACCGCATGCAACACCACACTTCTAGAGCTCCCACTAGTTTCTCCATCAATTGGAACTAGTTTAACTAACTTTAACTCAGTTAGACTGAATTAATTAATTACAACTCAAAATAAACTCAATTAGAGCTCCTAATTGTAGGGGACACTCTACATGACTATACTTAGACCCTCAACTCAAATTAACAGAGCCAACTAAGTCAAATTAACTTACTTAACTAATACAAGTTGTCATGAGTTGTGGAATTACAGTTTTATTCCCAATTTAATTCAAGGACAAAATTAAATTAGGATTTTCTTGTTGTATTTTCAACAAAGTTGATCCTTGACAGAGTCCGAGTTTTAAAACATTGATTTAGTCATAAATCTGTTCCACTAACACCAACTTGATTGAGATTGAAGTTTTTACCACCGAAAAATCCAGATGGCTACCTTTGTAAATAGCATATTCACACTTAGGTTGGATATGCTTTGTCCACTGCCCCCATTTATGTCTCAGGAATGCATGTAGAAAACAGTCCCATTGATCATGTTTGGCTTCAAAACATTAATTTATTTATTTCTTTTCTACTACATACATAATTAATTATTACTGAAAATGAAATCCGCTGTTATGTCTTTGATTGTTTCTACCTTATAAAAATGCCCCATATTTGATTTATTCCTAGTCAACTTGACATGTAATGGTGCCTATTGAAGTAGATACGGTTGACAAAGACAAGATATTAATCCATTTACTTATGCATTGCTGATGAGAATATTTTAGTTTATGGTTACTTACCTTGAAGAGTTGAACCCTTATTCAGCGGGACCTTGACTTCCTGATGCTTGGGGACGATTTTGTAGATTTGAACCTACAAAGAGCAGAATCTAACCATCAAGAGCCAGAGAAACCCCTTAAACGAATGGTCTTTATGCACAAACAATGACAAAGAATGTTTTATTTTGATGGATGCTGAATGGGCAGCAATTATTACCCTTCCAAGCTGATCACCGATAGCAAGTAAACAAGACACTGCACAAAAGTCTACAGCTGTAACAGGACAACCCCTCACAGTAGCCTCTACATCACTCTGCACAAGAGAGAATGACATGAAAGCAACAACTGAGTTTTCCATTCTTATTAGGATATTTTCTCATATTACATAGTACTTCCAAAGAAATCTTTCATTTCCAAGAGGACTCTTTGGCAAGTCCATTACAAAACACAGCAAAAAGTGAAGCAAAGCCAAATTATGCTGAGCAGATCCCCTACCTGAGCTTGTATGGTAAGCATTAAAAGCATGTGAGGAGATGATGCATCCCAGACATTGATTGTTCCATTACTATGCCCCGTTATATACACACTTCTGATTGTCACTGATCCTTCAGTGTCTAGAGAATTTTTCTCTAATGCAGGCCATCTGAATGTAGAAGGAAAAAATTGCTTTGATGACCTATGAAGCTGGATAGAACCCATAAAAAAAAGTATATCTTAATATTTCATCATTCAGAACAAATTGGAGTTTGGACTCTATGTCAAGAATCAAGAGAATTAAAATGAGTTTCTTTTCCATGCATGTAAAGATTCCAAGACATCACCTGTGCTAAAGCATTAGAAGACACAATATCGTTAGGGATTGTAACCAGCTTTGCAGCTGTTACACTTGAATCTGCAAAAGCTGACTTTACCATAAAGGCCCTTAACTGAGATAGCGATGGCGTGCATTTTCCATCAAGAAGTTGCTTTTCAATCTCTCTAATATCATATGTAGATAAATGGCCTGTTTTTGTTAGAATCAAAAGGGATTCCCCTCCAACCTTGCTTTTTGAATGTTTATTTGAGAGTATTGACATATCCATGAAAGGGCCAGGAAGAACAAGCTCCAATTCACGTAGATTGTTTTGAGTTGTTGTTATGCCAGACTCTTGGAGATGAATAACCTGGCAAACAAGGAAACAAAAAGTCAATCACATACAACTGAAAATAAGAATTGGACTCACTATAGAGACAACTGGATAGAAAGAGAATAAGAATCTGGAATCAAGATACAGAAAGAAAGAATTGAAGAATTATTAAAGTAGGTCAATGGGACGCAAAATTAAACCCAGCCGATATGAAGAAAACAAGGGTAGAAAGAACCCTAGGAACTGAAAAAGTAGCTATATGATAAGATGCTAAAACCATGTGAACAAAGTAAGCAATGAAAATATAGTGAGGGGATGAACCCAAAAATGGGTAAACCTAAACTACAAAAGTCATGTACATATACAGATTGCCTTCAAGGGAAGGTAGTCAAAGCGGGAAAGCGAGACAAGATATTGATGTTGTCACATTTCTGTATCAATGCAAAAAGCAGAAGCAAAGGGACCAACTGCGTCATTATCCACAACTCTGATAGGACCAATACAGAGAACAATTTGTCTGAAAGCAATAAAATGGACGCAACCCAAATGGTGAACATAG
The DNA here is from genome assembly GCA_000404065.3 of Pinus taeda. Classification (NCBI taxonomy): domain Eukaryota; kingdom Viridiplantae; phylum Streptophyta; class Pinopsida; order Pinales; family Pinaceae; genus Pinus; species Pinus taeda. The sequence continues at coordinate 13,455 of APFE031523107.1, read as the reverse complement.
ATAACATGAATGACAGAGACTCATAATGGCTCACTCCTCAATTCTGCTCATTGTGTGAACTAGTTCTGATATGGGATATTAGCTTCAGCCCCTGTACAACTGACCTTTCATAGGAATCCTTTTATATTTATTTAGACTATGTTCTTAATGTTTGAAAAAGTGAAACACTAAACCTTTTTCGTAATTCAGAACTGAATGTTATATGCTATCTTGTTAATGAAGAGCCATATTTTCTATTATACATTACATGACACTTCCCATTGAGCAGTAATAAAAATTATAAAAGATTTTCATGCAATGTGGATCAAAGAATCAAGAATAGAGCCATACCCGAATCATGTGAGAAGAATCAAAATCAACACCTCCATAAACATAAAGACAACCCCAGCTGTTGCTTCCAGGATGCCATTTCAGCAAGAATATGGGCACTTTGGCCTTCCTATTTGAAAGTTGCACTTTGCAGATAGGTGAACATTGAGAATCTCGGGATTCTAAACATTTAGCATCAAAATTGTACTTCAATTTAGACATTGTGGGCACACTCCACAACCAGATATCTCCATCAGTGTAGCCAATGGCTATCCTACTCCCATCAGAACATGCCCAACATGCAGAAGATATTTGTTTACATTCTTCATTATCTCTGTTTTCAAGGGGATTTGAGGTTTGTGATTCTTCTTGATATGCTACTGTGACATTTTTCTTTAGCTGAACCTCCACATTACCACACACTGCAAGAATCTGGCTCTCCTGAATCCCCCACAGTATAACCAAGCCATTTTTAAAAATGACAAGAACCCTGCAAAAGAATATTATAGACAAATAAGGCTTATCACTCCAATGATAGTTTCTGTATGATCCAGTATGAAAGGACAGAACACATGGATTTACAAGAACACCTACTTTCTGAGTTGCAACAAGAAAATACCTCAAGTATTAGTTGACATATATTAGCTCCCTAATTTCCTTCCTTTTCAAGCATAATTAGATAGACACAATACTTTAAATAAGACCAGGTGTTTGTTTCACCAATCTAAATGTTATCTTGTTAGAAGTAGAACTTATAACCAATTAAATATGTTTGCTCTTGACCTTGATATTAAATAATGAAAACATTGGTTGCAAGAATATTTACTGTGCATAAATTATTGGCAGCGATGTTCCATATGAACCTATCTCCATCCTTGCAGCACACATCCCCTGCATTTCCACATCCCCGGGGACTTGGGGACTATTACACCTTATATTGTATAATGTTCCACTTTGTGATTAGCTATTGGACCAACTTGGAGGGATTCATATTTATGGAGCCCCTTATCTTCATGGCACCATATCAGTTAATGGAGATCTCTGGTTGGGGAGTCTCACTTCTCCTAGGTTGGATGATTGTGCTTGCTCACTGGTGGTCCTGCCACATGTACTTTCCTTATTGATCACTTCTTGGTTACACTTTTGATGGATGTGGAACATACTATCTCATTATGGTGGTTTGGTATATATGTTTATCTTTGATACCAGTGATGATTCTAGCCCCTCCAAGGGGTTAGATGATGATGGTGGTAGGAGGTATGTGTTTCATGACATTGTTGGTGATATTTCCTAATGACCAGGTGGGCTGATGTATGACATTCGTGTCACTAGTATGGGACATTTTGTTGGAATTCCTATGTCTAACCCGTTAAAAATTCTTCCTGTACTATCTAGTTTATTTCTTCCTACTTGTTTAATTACTTTAACAAGTTATGTACCATGTAAATACTGAAAATAAACACAAGTACAATATCAACATCTACAGATCATCAACTGAAAGAAAACAAGCACACAAGTGACATCGTTATTTTTGGACCAATGTCCTTGGAAAAACCCAATGCGGGAAAACCGGTGTAGCTATTCAGAAAGTTTTATTATTATGCAATTTTCATAATACAACTAGGGTGCTAGAAATGGCCCACCCAACAAATAATGCCCTCAGCAGTAGTACCTCTCCTTGGAGACAAATATTTTGGCTGATTAATCACCGGATAAATGATCCCACATCAACATTGCAACTCTCGCTGCTCTACGTCACTCTGATAGGGACTGCGTCACCCTATCTGGCTCACGAAAATCCTCAAACGCCTCTCTGAGGCTCTGTGTCAGCTCTGCTAGCCTCTGCGTCAGCCTACAAATGCTCTACGCTGCCTCTCTGGCCCTCTGTGTGGCTCCTGTTGGTTCTACATCTGCCTCCCTGCCTCTGCATTGTCTCTCGGTACTAACTCTGCCTCTTTGCCATGTATTCACTACCCCTCGCTACTGATCACTGATTCAACTTTGCTTAGCAACCCCGCTCTAACAAAATGATTGACCAATCACTCTAGTGTATTCTCCAACTGACCCTCAAGCCTCCTCTTATACTTTTCTCGTTGGTCCATCAACAGTTGAGATTAAATCTCTAATCAACAGCTAATATTAGATTTGGCTTGATCCATGTCTTTTGGAACATTCTAACCCAGTTTTATATTAATACCCATTAATATTTTAATTTTCCCAAGTTTAGACTTAGGAACTCCATTAAAAATATTAATTATTTTAATATCTCCCAAACCGGTTAGAATATGCCCAAACCCTTTCTGGGTCTTGGAGATCTCATTCGCTTTAGCCTCTCCACCAATTTTCATGGCTAGAGTACATCCGATGCTACCCAAAATCAACACTCCCTCTTAGCGAGGACTATGCTCTAGTAATACTCCACACTGAGTATCACCCTGATTATCCAACACCGATCTTTGTGTTGATGCTAGGCCTCCCTGCCCAACATCCTCTGCACTGTTGCATCCTGTACTGCTGCCCATGGCCCTGCCACTGCCACCACTGCATCCATACAACAACTCCCTCTGCATCCGTGCTGCTATTGGTCCATACTCCCAGCACTGCATTCCCTCTCATCATGTTGCATCGTGCTGCCCATAGCACTGCCACTGCTAACTGCTGCACTGCAACTCAGTTATCGAGAAGTAAGTAACTGATCCTCCCAACTCTGACATCCCTGTCAGGCTAAAGACACTCTCGATGTTGAAGCTCCCTTTGCCGCTAACAAGTGCTCCCTCTACTGACCTCTGCGTTGCTGCAACAACTCCCTGCATCTCGCACCATTGTACACCTCTCTATGCCATGCTGTACTGGTGCAACACTCTCGTGCCTCTCGCACTGTTACAGCCTACTAGCCTCGCGCTATCAAGGGACTCTTGCACTGTATCACTCTCCGCCGCCTCATTCACATCGGTCTCTACCAACATTTTCCAGTCCTTCTACTCCTCTTCGAGGCTCCCGTAGCAAGGTATAATCCAAAAGGTTGGGTACCTTGAGGATCCTGCCCCTCATCGCCTGTAGTCCATCTAACTACAGCTCGATGTCTCTCCACTTCTTCTCGAGTAGCACATGAGCTCTCATGGCACAATCATCCTCCTCCTCAACTTCTTTCTCTGCCTTTGTAGGTGCTGCCTTCGAGTCCGAAGCCTCTCCCTTGCTCTTCTTCCTAGGACATTGGTTCACAAAATGACCCAGTTCCCCACAATGGAAGCACTTGACCTTGGAGAGGTCCTTCTTCTTCCTCTTCTCCTGTGTTCCTGCAGATGCTAGAGCTGCATCCTCTTCTTCTTCCTTCTTGATTTTGACCCCTTTGTCGTTACTCCCCGCCTTGGTTAGCCATCTGATCTCTTCTTGACGAAGAGCCGCCCACAGTTCTTCCCAATCTGGAAGACTCGTCCTGCCCAGTATGCTTTGGACAAATACCTCCCAGTGCTCGGAAACTGCGTTTAGTCCAGTCCTCGCCATCATTTCCTCATCCAAAGTGGGACCTATGGAAGTTAGCTGGTCACAGATCTCCTTTAAGCGACCGAGGAAGACATCTATCTGATCTCCCTTCTGCATTTGGTATGCCCTTAGCTGATTCTCTAGGAGCATCTTCCTCTGCACAGAAGTATGCTGGTACAATTTCTTCAAGGCATCCCACATCTCCTTTGTCGTTTCCTTCTCAGCAATATGTGGTACCACATGATCCTTGACCCCATCAAGGATGATGCACTTATCCTTGGTCATTGCCTCCTCGTACCTTTCATTAGCTACCAAGGTCAACTGGGATAGCTATCACTCTCATGATGAAGCCCTTGAGGCGATGTATATCTAGAATGGACAAGATCCTACCCTTCCAGACCACAAAGTTGGACGCTCCGTCCAGCCTATCCTGATATCTCAACGCATTCACGGCGATCTCGCTACTCTTCTTTTGACTCCTCTCTACTTCCCTCCTAGAAGTCCTCTGTTTGACTCCTGTTGAGTCTCTCAACTTCCCGTCTAGAAGTTCTCGGTTCGACTCCCTCTGAGTCTCGATTTCCCATTTGGAAATCCTTCTGCCAACGTTGGGTTGCCCCACTCTGATCATCTATGCAACTACACCAATGATCCGAATTCCTTGGCTACAAATCCGCCACGGTAGCAACTCCCTCCTCCTTGGTCTTGCCCTGTTAGGTATTGTTCTGACCATAGTACCCTACTAGCTTCACTCCACAAATTAACCACAGCCTCCTATGCCCCAGCAATTGAGGGATTGAGCCTTTAGGCTCTGCGCAATCCCGGCACCGGCAAAATCTACACCTCCCGGCCACAGCGTCGATCCTTCCTAACTTAGAAAGATGACCGAGCACTGCGTAGGTCAGTCCTTCTCCTCTCTGCCTCTACGTTGATCCTCCTCCTGGCTCAAATTAATGATGCAGGCCCTCTACGTCACCCCTTCCTTCCTGCTTTCTGCTAGGAACAACTTCTGTCACTCGAGACAGTTGTTTCTGCTGCTACTATTCTGCTAGCTGATGCCTTCAGTGATCCTATGATCTACAACCACGCTCTGATACCATTTTAGAATTTCTAAGTCTAACCCATTAGAAATTCTTCCTGTACTATCTGGTTTATTTCTTCCTACTTTTTTAATTACTTTAACAAGTTATTTACCATATAAATATTGAAAATAACACAAGTACAATATCAACATCTACAGATCATCGACTAAAAGAAAACAAACACACAAGTGACATGGATATTTTTGGACCAATGTCCTTGGAAAAACCCAATGCAGGAAAACCAGTGCAGCGATTCAAAGGGTTTTATTATTATGCAGTTTTCAGAGTACAACTAGGGTGCCAGAAATGGCCCACCCAACAAAGAATGCCCTCAGCAGTAGTACCTCTCCTCGGAGACAGATATTCCAGCTGATTAATCAGCGGATGAACAATCCCACAGCAACAATTGCAGCTTCCACTGCTCTGCGTCACTCTGATAGGGAATGCATCACCCTATCCAGCTCATCAGCACCCAGTCTTCCCCACGAAAATCCTCCAACACCTCTCTGAGTTAGCTCTGCTAGCCTCTGCATCAGCCTACAAATGCTTTGTGCTGCCTCTCTGGCCCTCTGTGTCACCCACTGATCCGGATTTAGACAAGAACGCAACAAATTATAGATATAACGATAAATACAAAGATGCCCCAGAAATAATACTTCATTTCATTAATGTAAAATATTGAAATATGCTTACAAACAGAATGGAAATAAGACTAACTCGGGCGATGGTAGCTAATCTCTGAGAAGAGATGTGGCGGTTACATGCCTCTAAACTGTGTTACAATGAGGCTCCAAGGCCTATTTATTATGGAGAAACAATGGAAAACCCTAAACATCCAAAAAACTAACCCTAGGAGATGAAGCGCCAAACTATGGGCCCTGTTTGGGTAAATTTGTACATCAACTTCCCAAGGTCGTAATTTTGGGATATGATCTTCGTTTGACATGGACAATACCTCGTTAGAAAGATCTATCCAAGGAATACAACTTTTCAGTGATCAACATCGGTCGATGACCCATGTTGCTCTCAGTTTTCCCAAAAAACGTCGGTTAGGGCCTCAAAACGGCTCCGGAAGTTCAGGACACGAAAAATTGCCAAAAATAGTAAATTGTTCTACAAATAAGTAAATTGAAAAAACTGAAAGAAACAATGGTGAGGGTCCAAGTGGAATAGGCATGTGGCCACCAATATCCACCTGGATCAGCCACGCAGGCCCTCTGGCTCTTTGCATGGCTCATGCTGGTTCTACGTCTACCTCTCTGCCTCTGCGTTGTCTCTCAGTACTAACTCTGCCTCTATGCTATGTATTCACTGCCCCTCGATGCTAATCACTAATTCAACTTTGCTTAGCAACCCCACTCTAGCAAAATGATTTACTAATCACTCTGGTGTATTCTCCAATAGACCCTCAAGCCTCCTCTTATACTTTTCTCGTTGGTCCATCAATGGCTGAGATTAAATCTCTAATCAACGACTAAGATTATATTTGGCTTGATCCATGTCTTTTGGAACATTCTAACCTAGTTTTATATTAATACCCATTAATATTTTATTTTTCCTAAGTTTAGACTTAGGAACTCCATTAAAAATATTAATTATTTTAATATCTCCCAAACCGGTTAGAATTTGCCCAAACCCTTTCTGGGTCTTGGAGATCTCATGTGCTTTAGCCCCTACACCAATTTTCATGGCTAGAGCATATCCGATGCTACCCCAAATCAACACATTTTACATGACCCTCGTGCATTGGACATTTGATGGGGAACATACTTGATGATTAGATGGGTTAGCACTTCTTTCTATTCCCTTCTCTTATGGTGTTTCTATGGTGAGATGATTCATGTTGCCTTTGTGGGATTTTCCAGGTGATTTAACTTAATCACACAACATTTGCTAGACATCACCTAGAGGGAAATATGTCTAATGAAGGTAGTTCCCTCGTTGATGTGTTATTTGTTATGTTTGAGTTAGAAGGGGAGGTACTACATATGATTTGATGGTGACCTAAACTTTTTCCTTAGGTTGGACAATTATTTTTGACATAATAACACCGTTGCCACAAAATCTAGCTAGCCTTGGAGAGGGGACCCTACAAAGCTAAAACTAGACAAGAGACAACAATGGGGTAGTGGCCCACCATCACCACAGACAAAACCCCCTACTATTTACAAATTTTCACTAATGGGAGGAGTTCTGGTAGGAGAGAGGTCACCTAATTTAGGTATTCTGATATTGATGAACAAGGTAACTTAAGTAGGATCTCAAGAAGAAAGGCACAATTTAGGTTCAAGACTTCACAAACAAGCGATTCGCTTGCTCTAGGAAAAGTCCTACAACACAAGGCACAAGACCTAGGGTTTGATAATTTTGATGTGTGTTGGAATGTCCAAAGGTCAAGGCCAAACAGAAAGGGTTTCCAACAACGATTTTCAATAAGAACAAGGCACATGAAACCATTAAGAAGTCACCTAGTTGAAGCTAAATCCAAACTAGGGTTAACTTCGGGTCAGTAATTAGGGTGCATAAATTTATGGACGAAATTGAAGCGAATGCCTACCAAAAAGAGAGATTTTGTGGCAACCACTCTCCTCTTGGTATTTTGACTCTCTAACTCTGAAAATTCCTCTTCCCTAGGAATTTGCACCAAGCCCTAGGTTGGACAGTTGCCCTAAAGGTACAAAATTAGGGCAAAGAAAGGAGAAATTAATGGATTAAAAGTCAAATTGATCATCCACAAGGAGGACCAGTGCCTAGATCCTTCGGAGGGTGGATTCTATGATGTGATAGATCAACCAACAAGCTTATAAGGAGGCCTAAATCTTGATGCATGTTGTTTCCGCCTTGCACACACATCTAAGTTAGTGAGAAAAGCCCTTAACCCCACAAGGTGTGGTTGGTGGAAAAATCAAAAGATGGGGTTGTCACCTATTCCCAACTCTATCTGTTTAAGCTCTCTCTTAGGTAAGCTAGGGGGTGATCCCTATTACCGCTTAAACTAGCAGGGGTCCTAAAAGGGGATCCTTAAAGGACCACCACTAGGCTAAGGGCAACAAATGGAGAAAAAGCCCATTGTTACCTCGACTAACGATTCTTGCTCTTTACGGACTTTCACTGATGGGAAGAGACCCATTATGATGAGGATCACTAAATGGATAGACCAATGATAGGGTGAGGAATGATCCTAGAAGCCTATTCACAAGAGAGGCTCAAATATGTGGCTTACTTGCTTTGAGGCAAGGTTTAAAGCTCTCAAGGAAGGGCTTAAGGGGAACTTTAAGGTTTAGGTTTAGGGTATGTATCTTATAATGGGGGTTCCTAGACCCTGAAATTCTTGTGAAGGTTTGGATTCCCAATGATCCTTGAAGAATTACCTTTAATAGTGTATGGGACAAAACAGGACCAAGTCGACCCGGGGGGTAGGTCAAGGGGGTAGGGTTTAGCAACCAATGAAATGTTTGGCCTATTCCGAAGGGAGAAAGGGACCAAAGAAGAAAAAAATAATGCAAGACAATGTGGGGGTCTCAATGGGCTTCTAGTCTCAAGAAACCAATGACAAGATTCAATCTCAAGGCTAGGACTTGAGATATCTCAAAATCCCACCGTCTAAATTTCTTCAAAATTGGAGGGCACTTAGGAGACACACCAGCACAGTAGGGGCCAAGAGATCGAAATTTTTTATGGGTGGTTTGCAAGATAGATGATGCCCTAGGGGACCTAATAGGCTAGGCCTAGAAAAGGAGAGGGAGTTGGATGAGAAAGGTTTAAGGTGATCACCTTTGGGTGGACCATGTTGATTTCTGGTAGCATCGGATGTGATCTAAGCTTCAAATTTTGCAAGGAGGCTTGGGCACATGTATTCCAAAGAACCCAGAAAGCGCTTTTTGGAAATTCCACCCAAAAACAGTTTTATTAAAATACTAAATTATTTTTAATGGGACCCTAAGTCTAAACTTATGAAAATAAAATAATTAATGGGTATTAATCTAATTGTGTGTGTAACTTCTAGAAGAAGACAGGGATTAAGCATAAATGATCTTAGCCATTGGTTAGTTTATAATCTGGGCCATTGAATGTCAACGGGAAGATTATTTAAGGAGGTATGAGGGTCATTTGGAAAGAGACAGAGAGTTCAGAAGTTCGATTTTCTGAAGCAGAGCAGCTGCCGAGAGAATTTTGATAGTGAGTTGTTGCAGTGAGGGGCAAAGATAGTTTGGTTGGAGAGTCTTCTCTTGAGCCAAGGATACTCAGCAGAGAGGCAGAGAGATACACAAAGGAGGCAGCGCAAAGGGCAGAGAGGGTGATGCAGAACCAACAAGAGCTCACGCAGGCCCCATGTAAAGCAGCGCAGAAGTCCGAGTTTGCTGAGGAAGTTGACGTTTTTGAGTTGACGCAGAGCCCATACAAAAGTAGCCGAGGAACTCGCAGTTCAGTTGACGGATCAGCTGGGACTTGTAGTGTAGAGTGAGGTAATCTCACCACTTTCTTCTGCTAAGTGATTTCCTCTGTACCTGGATTGGCGGAAGGGCATCCAGAAGTTCTATTCAAAAAACTATTGCATAGTAATAAAACTCTCAGATCTGTTGCACCAATTTTCCCACATTGGGTTTTCCGAGGACGTTTGTCCAAAAACAATTGTATCATTTCTGTGTATCTTTCTCTATTGTTCAGTTTCTTGTTTTAACACATTAATTAAGTGTTGTAGGCTGCAGTGTATGCATTTCAATGTTTGTCGTAGGAAATTGCAAATAACTTGTTCATGTAAATCTAACAAGTAGAAGAAATATCACCAGTGCTGCAATAGGAATTCCCAGGTTTAAAGAATTTTCACAAACCAGTGCCTAATCCTTTGAGGAGATTTGGAGTCAAGTAGAGTTATGACTATGGACCTTCGAATTTCTAGGTCAAGGAGGCCTCAAAGACAACTCTGCTTTGCACTAGGGCAGCAACAAAAGCAGCGTCAATGACTTTATACTTTGTTTTGCAAGATATATGGCTTATCAAGATGGATTTCAGTAGTGAAACATCCCTAGGAACATTCATTCATTATACGTGGCCCATACATGAAGCATTCACTATCCTGAAAAAAATTTCCACAGCTTCACATAAGGGATGGAACAAATAAGCCCTAGTATAGCGAAATCCCAACAACAATGTATGTGCAAAAATTAGAAAGAAAGGATAGCATTAAAGTGTCCTTACATGTATAAGAATATATCCAACCATCCAAAAACTTGCCATCAAGAAGCTCCAAGACATGAAAATTATCCAAACACCAAAATTCATGCCATGCTCCAAAAATCCGTCCTCTAAGAAGGATAATGAAAATCTCTAAAGAGATACAAGTTCCAAATCCAAGTGATGATGCTGAAATGAAGTCACATCACTTGTATTTATACACTTCCAATGAGTTCGATTTAGCTTATTTGCCCTGTTGACCACTCCATGTCAACTAGCCCATCACTGTACATTTTTTTGCACAAGGATTTCCATCATGTTCGAGCACTTAGATAATCCACAGATTCATCATTATTAGTTATATGTACACTGAAGTTTTGTAAACCCATTCTGCATTTTGTAATGTAAATGATCGTAGTACAACAAATGTATGTAACAACCTAGGTAAATTTATTTTTCTGATGATGTTTTCTATCCTTGGAGGTTTTTTGTCTCACCGATTCATGTGTGTTTCTAAACACAGATGATCGACAAATTTTTCCCTCCAGCCTCACCCCAAAGCTAGGGTGAATTTTGTCGTCGGGATTTTAAATAAGTCCTAGTGTTATTATCGAGTCTCTGTAAAAGTGATTTGAAAATAATTCTAACTATTTGGTTAGATTATTTTATTACAAGTGACTTAGTCTACTAGATCATATTTTGAGTCACAGAAATGGGTAACTTATAGAGGGTCTATAACGAATAGGTGTTCCCTCTTCATGGGTTAGAAATGTAATATTTCATGTAAATAATATTTTAGCTATAATGCTAAAGTATTAGAGGTTTGGAAAAATTAATAATCCCCTCATGAGTCAATTAATTAAATTTTCTAGTTAAAATAAATTAAAATGCTAAAGCGAGAAATTTAATTAATTTGGGTCCTAGGAAAAATTAAATCCTCCAACATTTAAAATTCGTGGCTTTTAAAATTTTTAATTTTTGGAGGTACCCGACCAAGGGAATATTGAAAATTTCAAAATATTTTGGACCCTTGGGCCTTAGTAGTTAAGTAAAGTCAAATTTTTGAGGCAATTAACTCAAAATAATCATTTTTGAGTTAATTAAAAGTGAAATTCGAATTTCCTCAAAAAGTAACTTTATTTCAACAGTGATGATTAAAAGATCATTTGATCTTCATCAACGGTTGAGATTTCTTTGACAAGGATCAAGCCATCTAGTTGTTGGATAATTTATCTATAAATTAGAGGTCTCTCTCCATTATTTGAATCCAATCATTGAATCATGTACTTGCTCTGAGTAAGCTCTTGTAACTTTTTTCTAGTTAATAGAGCCTAAAAACTTTTGGGTTTCAGATCGCGATGTTTTTCTTTCAGATTTATGTGGTAATATTGCTTTTAATACTCTACTGCTTTTATTTGTATTTGCTAGATAATAGTCTTTAAGGACTAATCTGTGCATAGGTATCTTGCACAGATTTTTGGGTTTACAAAAATGTCATTTTGATTTGATAGAACTAGCAAGTATCTCTATTTCTTGATGATCTTGTGATTATTTTGAATCTCTATTAATCTAACAAGTAGATCTAAGTGTGCAGAAGATATCATTCAGGATTTGGGCGTTTGGGGAAGTCCTCAGCTACACCAACTGACTCTCAGATTACAGAATCTAAAGAACCTACTATTTTTAATTTTTGAGGTCATCTTACAAAGAGGCAAAAGGCTGACGCAGAGGGTTTAGAAGCTATGTTGAGGCTAGCAGGGCTGACACAAAGCCTAGGAGAAGCGCCAGAAGGAATTTTGTGGGGCAAACTAGAGCTAAGAGCCTGAATATCTGTCTCCAAGAAGAGGTATTACTGCCGTGTAACAATCTCTGTCGACTGAGCCATTTTGGCACCCTAGTTGAACTTAAGAAATCTGCATAATAATAAAACCCTCAAAACTGCTGCACCGGTTTTCCCGCATTGGGTTTTTCCGGGGACGATTGTCCAAAAATCACGGTGTCCCTTGTGCGTTTGTCTCAGTATTTCAGTTGATGATCTGTATATGAGTTAAGGATGCATCTATGTTTATTTTTAGTATTTATACTTATAAATAACTTGTTAATGTAATAAACAAGTAGGAGAATTTAAACCAGAAGATGTAATAGGGATTTCTAACGGGTTAGACTTAGAAATTTCAACATGGTATCAGAGGGTTGCAGATCACAGGAGGACTGAAGGCATCAGCGATTCAGAAATTTGCAACAGTAGCAGTTGTCCCGAGAGAAAAAGTTGCTCCTAAGCCGAAGGCAGCAAAGAAGGAGTGACACAGAGGGCCTACGCCATCATTTCGAGCCAAAGAGAGGGCCAGTGCAGAGGAAGAGAGAGGTAGAAGAGACACACGAAGAGCCACATCATCCTACTCAGCGAGGTATGTTTGAAACTGTTGGCTAGAGGAGTGATTCAACCTTTTTCGGGATTGCACAAAGCTAGAAGACCTAGTTTCTTCAGTTGTCCGGGCCTAGGGAGCTGTGGGCAGATTGTGGATTGGAAAGCTAGTGGGGTGTTGTTTCTGTCAAAGCAGAACAGTACCTAACAGGACTGAACCAAGGTAGAGGGAGTTGCTACCTTGACGGATTTCTAGCCAAGAAATCCAAATCCGAGTTGCAGTTGCAAAGGCGATTGGAGAGGAGTGGATCAACAGTTGGCGGGAATATTTCCAGCAGGGAAATTAGGACTTAGAGGAAGATTTCCAGGAGGGAAGTCGAAGCTCAGAGGGAGTCCATAAGAGGAGCGGAGATGGCAGTGAATGGACTGAGGGATCAAGCAGTGTTGTGAAAATCGCGATTTAATCGCGCGTTTTTGAAAAAATCGCGATTTTTTCCCCTTGGCGATTAAATCGCGATTTTTAAGGGAAAAAATCGCGGGAAATTTTTTTTGCCGATTTTTTCGAAAAAATCGCGATTTTTTCGGTAAAAAGCGGCAGGGGCGCGGGCAGCAGGTTTTATAAGGGAAAAACGAATTTTATTTTGCCCATTTGGACAGCAGCACGCGGAGGAAGAGAAGAAGAGCTGGGAGAGAGGGTTTGGAGGGCAATTTTGCCGATTCAAAGGGTCTACGCTCACTATTTCGAGAGGAGATCGCCATTTTCACCGTAGAAACGGTATGTAGGTTGATTTTTTTTAGTTTTCATTGTTTCAAAACAATGTTTTTCTATGTTTTTAATTTTTTTTTGTTGAAAAACTTCATATGGGCACCATTTTTTGTTTGTTTTCATTGTGTTTAAAGAATTGTTTGTATTTCTTCATTGATTTGGAATGGGTAGCTTGGTATGGCTATGGGAACCAATTTTTTGTATTTTGTTTTCATGTTTTTTAAACATTGTTTATGTTTTTTCATTGTTTTTGGCATTTGCTTGCCATTTGGTTGGGT
>APFE031523099.1:68734-79315 GCA_000404065.3 Pinus taeda | reverse complement strand
ATCATGCTGACAAAGAGGAGAAGTGGATGAGTGGGATCCCGGAGCAGTTAAGAATTCCTAAGACATGCACTCATATGTGAAAGAAACAGCGTAAACCAGATCATTTAAGAATACAAGCTCATAATTGTTTCTGAAGAAAACATCGAAAAACACAAAAATTGAACTTAAGGTGTATTGGAACAAATCTTAAGCTATTCTTTTTTTCTGCAATTTAGAAAGGCGGAAAGGTAATAAAAAACATAAAATAAAACAGGGGGGAGGAACACTTATTGGATCATGTAGAAGCACAGGAATTCCGTGATCATTCCTTGGCCAAGAGGAAACATCAAGTTGTTTCGCAATCCATGCTTTCAACAATATTTGATTATGGAAATTATGACAGTTACAGTGCGAGTCTTTGCTCAGAGAAAATGCTGGAAAGAAGACTGACCAACAACTACTACCAACCAACCAACCCGTCACAACATTGCTTAGGGTGGTATTTATAAACAAATATCGGAAAGACATCATTACAAATGACCTTGACAGGTCTGCTTAGAACTCTTCAAAACTCTAAATGCTGCTAGAATTAAATGCAAGTAAATCTTTTTGGCTGCGCTGGGGGCAGCTGGATCGGAATAGGTGATGAGGTGGCCCTTGGGGACCAGATGCGGTGCTCCTGGAGTGATTGTGCTTCGGGGCTGCCGTTCGGCTTTGGTGCGAATTGAATGTGCAATTATTATGATTTGAGAGCTTCAAGTAGTTTCGCTCTCCTTCCATGAATCTGCTGGAAGATATTCAATTTTCTCTTGCTTTGGGCCGCTGCTCAAGATATTCTCTGATACACTTTGCTGCTACATTGATGGTTTCTGCCGTCGACTGATACTCTTTGACACACTTGATGCCTGCTGATTTGATCTGATACACTTTAAACTCTATGATTGATCTGCTGTTGTCTTTAAACCGGATCCTTTGGCATGATCGGGCGATTTTCGGGCTTTTTCGGCGCGCAATGGGCTCAGCAATCAGAAGATTCCCTGAAGATTCCTCGAAATGGCCTATTTCCCGTAGCGAACCGCTTCGCGCTAATCGTGCATCGGAAACTGCCTCCGTTTCTTGATCTGGAGCTCCGAAGTGCAATTTTTCTTCCTGCGCGAAGCTTTTTCGGCTTTCTGGCTGCTGACGTAAGCATGGCATCAACTGTATGGCGGATGACGTCAGCTGTGGGTCCCTGGTACAGAGCGACGTGGTGAGATACTGGACGTATTATGGTGAAGAGACTTCGATGCGATATCGTGATATCGCGTCGGTGGGGAACGGGGGGGAATTGGTTTGGAGACTTGGCACTTGCGAATGCCGATCGACGATATCGCAATATCGCGTCGGCGGAGGCGGAGAGGTGAATGGATTGGACACTCAACGTTTGTGATAGCCAATCGCCGATATCGCAATATCGCATCGGCGGGGAACGAATGGGTGATGATTTGCATGAAGATGAGAGTGCGAAGGTGCGATGCGAAAACGACTTTGAGGAGGAAAGAGCAAGTAAGTGGGCGTGAAGGGTACTTGAGGTTTCGGAATGGGTCTGATTACCTCGAAGGGATTTTATACTTTGGAAGGAGTCCATCGTATCTGGAAGGTGGTTTTGGAGGTCAGGGGTTCTTTCTTAGTTTCAGATAAACTGAGCAATTCCCGGGAGTTCTTATGGTTATTTTTCAATCGGGGGAAGGGATATTACGTAGGGGAATTTTTACTTAATATTAATAAGGGGATGGGAAGAATAGGGAGCTAAATAATAATGTTAGTGGTTAATATGGAGATGGTAAGAAAGCGCTAAGTTCAGGAGAGCTTAGGCTGTTACAAGGGGGTAGGAACATACTTTGGGAGAAAATATGGAACAACTTTGAGTAAAGTAGATCTTTACTTAAGCCAGTGTTATGGAGATGATGAACTTAAGAGGTGTCAAGCAGATCTTGACCTCTTTTGGGGATGTTAGTTAATGATTGGGGAAAACAGAGAAGGGGAGTCAGTTATACCTCTTTTGAGCTTTTTGCTTACAAATCTTTGCTGATTATGTTCTGCATGATATGATACCTAAAAACCTGGAATTGGTCAGCAATTCAACAGCCTCAGAACTACCTACCCAACCTACTTGCCTAGCATTTTTTCTTCTTTTGTTTGGGGGTGCACTTAGACTTGCAAACCCGTCGTTCATTTTTCTTTTGATGCTTTCCTATCTACATACTACCTTTATTTCTTCCGGAGCCCAGATTAAGCTGTTGGGCTCCTCTGCTTCTCTACCTATCTAAGAATCTGCCAAGATTAAACTGTTTGGATAGATTTACAATCTCTATATTCTAAAACAGGAAATTTAAACCTAGGGAGACCAAGATTAAACTGTTTGGACCTCCCTTTAACTAAAAATTGTGATACCGGGATAACTTTACAAAATTTGAAGGCAATTAGATGAACTTGAAGTAGCCTTTTTCATTTGGAGACTGTTTGAGAAAATATGGAGCATTGCAACAAGCAAAGTACGACATATTTGGCCTGTGAAATGCCAATCATGAAAAATGAATACCTGCTGTAGCAGGGAGCTAACAGTTCCCACACTTGAATTCGACTCTAGAGTCATTGAAACTAAGCCTCTCTATAGAAAATATGACCTCTTAGACTCTTTCCATTTCCCCACGCTCAAGCATGAAGTTTTTACAAAATTCATAGCCAAGTCAGATGGAAGCTAGTCATCTAAAATTAGATAGGATTTTAGAGGCCTATAGAGGTCGATGCTACTAAATTTGTGAAGTTTTCTAGTGTTTGACACTTCAGGATAAGAAATGTGATGTACTAAATTCCTCATCAGCCGAATGCATGGGGGTTATCTCTGGCTTGACAAGGACTACCCCTACACGACAATGACATTCAACAACCAACAATAATATCTACTACATGATGCACAGTGATCCGTAAACTATCATGGATATTCCACTCGATTATTCCTCACAATTGATCTAATAACATTATATTAAAAATATGAGATTCTACACTATTACAGTTTTATTTAATTTTTAGATCTGTAGATTTTACTGTAATTAGTACATGCATGTGAATATACATTATAAAGAAAATTAGAGAACAAATAAAACAATATCACACACACATAAGACACAATATATTATGTCTGGGAGACCCTTTCGGGATAGAACCCAACTAGAAAGTGAGGTCGCTTCGCTCTTATTCTCTATCTGGAAATATGGCTACAAATACAAAGAATTAATGTTTGTGGCCCATGGGATACTACAGTGCATAGATCCTCTTTGTGTGATCTACCTCCTATCTCTCCTGGCTATCTTTGCTCAACTATGGAACAAAATGCTCTTGAAAGAATGGAATGCCTCTTCCTCCTAGTGGCTCAGTTATAACACAACCCGATAACCTACTAGTGGATAAGTTTGACAACATCAACTCTTAACTAGAGCTACAAAATAAACTCTTCTAGAGTCTTTTACATAAAAAACATGTGGCTAGCCCATTTTCCATGAATAATGGGGGCTGAAGCGAAATCCCCCTAAACTATAGGTGTGAAAATAGGAAGGTCAACTTCTGAGTGGCATAACTTTTGCATACATATTCTGATTGATGTTATTCTTGCACCATTGGAAAGATTTCTATGTGTATAATAGTCTTAAAAAGTGCAGTACTTGAGCAGAAAAGTTTTACCCCCAAAAAATGTCGTTTGATGCCTCAAAACGTTCCCAGAAGGTTTCAGACCCTGTTTCGCCAAACTGGGTCCCGCTGGTAAAAACTATCCCATGAGCTGATTCCTCCAATTTTTCCACTCCAAATACATCAAGATGGATGAAAAATAATATAATGATACAATTAGGATCACACCTCCCCATTTTGGGAAGCTTTTGGTCCCCAAAAGCTTTTACTTGATGAGGTGAGGAAAATTTTCCTCGACCTTCTCTCTGGTGTACCATTTAGCTTTGTCTGGAAGTTGTCCCTTCAACCCAATTTGCGAAAGGTCATGCTGTCCCTGTCTTGTAGTTCTAGACCTCTTCTGCAAAACTGTATCTTCTGTCAACTCTGACTGAGAATCTGGTGCCAAATCCTCCATAGAAGGTAGGACTTATTCCTCTTCCTATTCTAGCATGGAAGGCTCATAGAGTTTTAAATTATCTACATTTACAACTGAGTAAATGTGCATATATGGTGGTAAACTGAGTCGATAGGTGTTATCACCCACCTTTTCCAGTATCTAAAAGGGATCATACCTTAGAGCCTTGATTTTGTTACCAGGCCCCTGCAGCCTCTCCTTGTTTAACTGTAGCCATACTCTGTCTCCCACCTTTAATGTTTTCTCTATTTTTTGCTGATCATGTATGGCCTTATACTTCACCTGTGACTTCTAAAATGTTTCCTATACCTGTAGATGGATCTGCCTAATCTTATCTTTAATTTTTTTAGCCCTCAAAGCATCTCCTATAAGGTCTTCCTTCACTCCTCCTTGCTTCCCTTATGAAATATCTAAAGGTGAAGGTGGAAAATATCCAAAACAAGTTTCAAATGGGGACTTTCCTGTAGAAGTTTGGATTGCTGTATATATACCATATTTTCATCCCAGGTCTTTGGATGCTTCTGGTTGTAGCCCCTCAGAAGCTATATATATAAGAATGTTTTATATAACGACATTTTCATCCCAGGGCTTTGGATGCTTCTTGTTGTAGCCCCTCAGAAGTTTCACCAAATTCCTATTAACTACTTATGTCTTTCCGCCTGTCTGTGGGTGGAATGTTGTAGATCTCTTCAACTTCATGTCCATCTTCTCCCACAATGTAGTCCAGAATGCAATGAGAAATCTTGATCCCTATCTAAAATGACACTCCTTGGTATCCCAAAGTATACCTAGACCTGTCCAAAGAATAAGTTTGCTGCTTCTTGTCCACTAATGCTCTTTTTATAACGCATTAGAACACACATCTTGCTGAACTTATCAACTACCACGAAAACGTAGTCATGTCCCTTCTTGGTCATCGGTAAACCTCCCACAAAGTCTGTGGAAATGCTTTCTCAAGGATGTAGGTACATGTAAGGGATGATATAGACCTTGTTTCTTGTTGCTAGGCTTGCTGGTACAACAAAGCATGCATCCTCTTATGAACCTAGCTTCTTGTTCTTGCATCGTAGGCCAATACACATACCTCTACAAGTTAGCCACAGTCTTCCCTACACCAAAGTGCCCTGCAACCTTGGAGGTGTGAGCTTCTCTAATCAGCTGCAAAGGCTCACCTTTAGGAACACATAGCTTATTCAGCCTGTAGAGAAACCCATCCTAGAGATGGTAGTCAATGATGTTATCACCATCGTGCACAGGACTCTGACTCTGCAATTGTTGATACACCTCCTTTAAGTACTCATCTTATGAATATGCCTCTATGTATGCATCATGGGTGAATGGATCCATGTGCATAAGAGTCCCCAAAGCTATGATATTTGATGTGGGTGGCCTTGAAAGAATATCGACCAGCTTGTTTCTGCTTCTTTTCTTATATTTGATCACCAAATGAAACTTTTGTAAAAACCCCATCCACTTGTAATGCTTGGTTTGCTGTAGCTTACTCAGGGCCTACAATTACTATAATGACTGATGATTTGTGTGGATTATTGTCTCCTTTCCCGTCAGATAGTTCTTCCACTTCTTCATAACTTACACCATGGCATAGAGCTCCTTATTGCAGGTAGGATAATTAAGCATCACCCCATGAAAAAATTTAGAATGGTAACATACAAGCCTTCCTCCCTGCATCAAGACAAGTCCCATAACATACCCACTCACATCTATCTCCACTTCAAAGGATCCTTGAAAGTTTGGTAATGCCAGAAATGGTGCTTCACTGATATTATTCTTTAACTCATCAAAAGCGTTTTGCTGACCTTTTCCCCACTTGAAACTCTTTCCACTTGCTGTTATGGCATGGAACAATGCTGCTACCAATGAAAACGAGGCTATGAATTTCCTCAAGTACTGTGCCACTCTAATGAAACTCCTAACCTCAGTAACATTAGTAGGCACGAAACATTTCATGATGACCTCCATCTTGGAAGGATCTATCTTCAATTCTCCTCCACAAATAACATATCCCAAATACACCAAGGACTACTGTGCAAACTCGCACTTCTTGAGATTTGCTAGCAGCTAGTGCTTATTCAATGTTTCCAGCACCTACGTCAAATGTGAAATATGCTCCTCCCATGTAGCACTATATACCAACATACCATCCAAATAGACAATAAAAAATGAGTCTATAAAAGGGAGCGATACATCATTCATTAATCTCATAAATGTAGCTGGTGCATTACATAGGCCAAATGGAACAACTAACCACTCAGACAAACCTTGCTTGGTTTTGAAGGCAGTCTTCCATGTATCTTCATCTTTGACTCAAACCTAGTGATATCCTACTTCAAGTCCATCTTGGTGAAATACTTTGCCTACTGCAACTGATCTATCAAATCATCTATCCTAGGTAGGGGGTATATGCTATTAAGTGTGATTTTATTCAACACCTTGTAATCTATACACATCCTCCAAGTCCCATCCTCTGTGGCACAATGATGATGGGTGGCCCACATGGTGATGTACTCGGTCAAATTATACCCTGTTCTTGGAGCTACTGCAACTTTTTCTTCATTGCACTTGCTTCTATAATAGACTGCCTATACAACCCAATATTTGGCAATGGGGAGTCTGGCAATAGCTGGATCTCATGCTCCACTTCTCTCTTAGGGGGTATCCCTTTAGGCTCTCGAAACACGTCTTTGTATGCCTGTAACAACTTCTCCAATTGTTGTTTTTTTTCTTAGTACACCCCTCTAGGGATGCCTTGCATGTTATTGACTCCTCTAAGACTGATTTTCTCTTTAAAAAAATAAAATATACTTCTTGATGGAACTTATCAATTTCTTGGCTCGGTTGGCACTTACTAGTGAAATTTTCGACTTGCCTTTGTGTGCGTTGATGATGAATAATTTTCCATCCTTGATGAGCCAGTACTAGTTAGCTCTCCTCATGAATATTACATCACGCATGTACATGTATGGACTCCCAAAGACGTCTCCACATACATCAAGGGGAACCACATCCAAATCTACTTCATCAATAAAATCAACACTGATAGAAAATTCAATTTTACATTTTTTTGTTACCTTCAACTCTGCATCCTTATGTACCCATCCCAGTGGATATGGGTTTGGATGATCACGAAATTTCAGCCCCAACTTCTTGACTAAATCTGTTGCAATGAGATTTTCCTGTGATCCTAGGTCATATTCTCATCAACGTCTGAGTTGCTTTCAATTTGGTTGCAAAAATCAATGGCCATGAGATTATTCTTCTTATTAGCTTTCTTCTTGCTCTTCAAATTTAGGTCTGGATGCAACTTCCAACACTTCTCCTCTATATGGCCATCAATATTGCAATGGTTACTAGGATATTTGCACTGATGTGCTGTGGCTATTGTCTTTTTATCTTTTCCCCCCTTTTGCTTCTTCTTCCCCTCCTTAGAGGTGTCTTTCTCCTCCCTTTTCTTCGATCCACTTGATTGTGCTCTTTTCATAGCTATGTTCTCTAGGTACTGTGCCTGTACAGAAGCGTCATCCACCATTTTGATCTTGAACAACATCACTTACTCACATAGATGGTGGTGTAGATCCCCCAAATACTTGAGGAGTACATCTGAGGTTTTTTGGAGAGATACCCAACATTATAGCCATCTTTCTGAATTATGTGGTGTACTCCTGCATGCTTTGGCCCAAATTTTGCCTAAAGTAATGCCACAGGATCCACTAGTCTTACACGTACCCAATGGGATAAAACTGTGACTTAATGCAGGTTTTGAAATCCTCCCACTTAGTCACTAGAGGTTCTCCCTCCAACGTCATGGTTTTCATGTGGCTCTCCCACCAAGTGAGTGCATGACTCTCCAATTCCAGTCACGCAAATGAGATCTTTTGCCCTTCCTCGATTTGATGGACACTGAAATAAAATTCCAGTTAATGCAACCAGTGGTTCAGCTTCAGAGCATCAATCTCGCCATAGTATGACTTTATATCGACTTTTTCTTCCACTTTAAATGGGGATTGGTTCACAACACTTGAACTGGGTTGATCTTTTTCAGTTTCTTTCTTTGGTTGGTTGTTTGCATCTTCTCGATCTCCCAATCCCTCTTTTGATTTGTCCTTTGCATTCAAACCCCCTTCTTATTCAAATATCCCCAACTTATTGCTTAGGGCCTCCACGGGGAGGTTTACATTGCATTTTATATTCGCGACTTGTTCTTCGAGGCATGAAAACCTCACTTATACAGGATCACAAGGTTTGTTTACATATTCGTCGCCATGATCAGGGTTTTATGATTTTCAGCCTCGTTGATTTAGATCCCTACAATCTACAAAAAATACCCAAAGAAACTTTCTCTAATACCGAATGATCCATAAAATGCCATGTATATTCCATTGGATAGTTCATCACAACAAATCTGATAATATTATATTAAAAATCTGAGATTCTACACTATTAAAGTTTTATTTAATTTTTAGATCTGTAGATTTTACTATAATTAGTGCATGCATGTGAATATAGATTATGCAGAAAAGTATAGAACAAATAAAACGAGCTCACACACACATAAGACTAAAGATATGCTCTCTGGGAAACCCTTTCGGGAGAAAACGCAACTGGAAGGTGAGGCCGCTTCGCTCTCGTTCTCTTTCTGGAAATATGGCCACAGATACAAAGAAGTAATGTCTGTGGCCCATGGGATGCTACAGTGCACAAATCCTCTCTATGTGCTCTACCTCCTATCTCTCCTGGCTATATTTTCTCAACTATGGAACAAAATGTTCTCAAAAGAATGGAATGCCTCTTCCTCCTAGTGGTTCGGTTATAACACAACACGATAGCCTACTAGTGGTTAAGTTTGACTACACCAACTCTTAAATAGAGCCACAAAATAAATTCTTCTAGAGTCTTTTGCATCACAAACATGTGGCTATCCCATTTTGCATGAATAATGGGGGTTGACGTGACATATGTTGAGTCCCAAAACATCTTTCCTACACCTTTTTTCTAGCTTCTTTCCATTCATCTAAACCTCCTAAATCATCAGTATCATTACATAATAGTTTAAAAAAGGGCATTTAAATGGTTTCTTGACTATGTGTTTGTGTTGCTATTTGAACTAGATTTTTGTTTATAAGTTGCGGAATCTTGTCACTTTCCACAGCCAGCCCAAGTTTTTGCAGTTGTTTTGTCAAAGTCTATTGCAGGTGTCTTTAGGCGAATCGAGCCACATGGGCAAGTTGCAATCGACGTGGACATGGACCGAGTTCTATTGGCTCAGTCAAATTCATCAGAAAAGGACATAGTCAACGGTGGGCAAAACTGTGGTCAACTCAAGAGTCCTACGGTGATAAAACTAAGTTTTTCACCACGTGAAGCTTTGCGTGGTTGTTCCTAGATCTCGGGGGACAAGTTAACACCCATGGACTGCTCCATGAACCAGATCCAACAACCACCTTCCAAAGATTGAATCCTCATAGCAGCCATAGTGCTAAATCTCGGGACATGGTTGTTTACGTGTCTTGTATAAGCACTGAATGTAGGAAAACAATTATATTATCCTATGTTATAAATAATGCGTTCTCATACGCATAGGAGTTAGTTTTTGACAATGTAATTTTAACTCTAAAGGAACCCACTGTGCTGTAACTTTATCACTGTATTGTGACTACATTTGAATACATGAGAAGTCTCTGTTTTTGAGCTCAATTGGTGGTTGATCATTGACTATCCGAAGATTGTGCAGAGGGCCCTTGCATAGGCCGAGGTCTTGTTTATTAATGTAGAGTTTCATGTTTCATTTCTTTATGTTCTTATGCCATAATCATTCACTTGTATATATATCACAGTTCTTATGGTGTTAACGCTTGATAGTTGTCCATAGTTTTTCACATTTGATATGCTGCTAACTGATCAGTGATTTTGTTTCAGATCACAATAGGCAGCCCAGGCAACACATAGTTTTCTAATGACTAATGACATGAAATCATTCTTGTCCTTCTGCTGATTTTCATTTCCTTTAGTTTTTAGTTCCAACATTATGTTATTTATTTCAGTTTTGCTCATTTACTTTTTTGCAAGTTAGTTATTGAATTGCTCATGACATTCTCAGTTACCTCCTAAAGCCAGAGCGAGTCAAATGGTGAAGGATTGAAGTATGAAGTGTGTAGTTTGATATTAGTTTAGTTTTCTGCAAGTTAGTTATTGAATTGCTCATGACATTCTCAATTACCTCCTAAAGCCAGAGAGAGTCGAATGGTGAGGTATTGAAGTATGAAGTGTGTAGTTTGATATTAGTTTATTTTTCTGCAAGTTCGTTATTGAATTTCTCATGAAATTCTCAGTTACCTCCTAAAGCCAGAGCGAGTCAAATGGTGAGGGATTGAAGTATGAAGTGTGTAGTTTGATATTAGTTTTATTTTCTGCAAATTAGATATCAGATTTCTCAAGTTGTTTATGATTACCTCCTAAAGCTAGAG
>APFE031523099.1:51574-64410 GCA_000404065.3 Pinus taeda | reverse complement strand
AAAAGAAAAAGATAAGGAATGTGTGCACCTGATATCCGAACCTGATGTGCGAGCCAAGATCTCCAAGCTTTGGATTTATGTAAGCGAGCTTCAAAACTAAGATCACCGAATGCGTTTAAATCACCGGATGCGAGGATTTATATAACCGAACTCCGCTGTTTATAAATAACTAAATTATTTTACCTTTAATTACTTTTTCTTTTCGAGTTTTGAAATATTTTACTAAAGTAAACATTAACACAAACACACACAAACATACATACATACATATATATATTATATATATATATATATATATATATATATATATATATATATAATTGAAATATCTATAAGAGATAGTTTTTTTAATTTTAATTACCTTATTTCTATAAAATTATATTGAATAACATAGACATCGAAATATTTTACTTATTACTCGAAGAGTGAAAGTGAAATATCAACCAACCAAATGAGCAAAAGAGAATGTGATTATTAATGTTTTATAATGCTTTTAATTAAAACTAACCAAATATGTATAATCATTTACTTTATTATTATGGTCAACAATGTTTTTTAATTTGAAGTATTTATTTTAAGAGACACGTGTCAAGTCCAAATTCAACATGGACCTAATTGCACATCTCCTCATAATAGATTTTAGAATGAGCCTCTTGACTTAATAAGACTTTGAAAGATAAAATATATTAGATTACCCAAGTCTTATAGGACTTTCGCAAGTTGTGCACCAAACTCAACCAATGTTCCTTTGACATGAAAATGATCCAATACTTTGGCTATGTCAATGATGCCATGGAGTACATGTCAACTTTGAGAAGATTGCAACAATTAAGGACTTGGCTACCTTTAAGACTAACAAAGCTTCACAACTTGTTATAGCAAAATTTCTACTTAAGGGTTTCCTTAGGCTTCTCATATATGCATGGCCTCTAAATTAGGGATTGTGTGGAAACACCAAGAAAACTTTAAATGGTCAATTTTAGGAGATCTAGCACAGACCTTGGTCAATGTCACTGCTAATCCTTCCAAATATGTGCTAGCCTTTCAAGATCAAAATCGATGCATTCAAGTATGTTGTGGCACAACTTTTATACTAGAACACATCACTCACTCTAAGACATTTAACGATGTCGTGCAACATTATTTAGTATATGACTGAGATTTATGCCATTATGTAGGCAGTGTGCCAATATAAACACTATTTGTAGGGTAAGGACATCATTATCCACTTTGATCACAGACCTTTATAGTTTGTGTACATGGAAAACAAGATGCGAAGTGCAAGTCGGCTGAAATGGATGACCTTGCAATAATTTCATTTTGGTTATCAGCAAGCATGAAACAATTAATCTATAGTTGACTACCTCAGTGATCATTAGTAAATATACTCATTATTACTATAAACTTACGCGCACAATACAAACAGTTGGATGTTACTATACGAAGCAAATCTGCATCATGCATAGATGTATAGAGATATCTTGAAGATTGTTGGCCACGAATCATTATGTTTACCGCTTGATGAGAAAACGAAAGTTCATTTGGGATCCACATTACTCCAAGATTTTAAAACACTTTAGTGTCCACAAAACGTTATAATCATGCCATGGTAAAGCCAACAAATTGCAAAGACAGACTGCTCATGACTCTACCTATCCTGCAATGACCATGGGAGTCTGTATCAGTGGACTTTCTCACAAGCCTCACAACATGAGCTATATAAAATAAATAACAAAGCTCTTATTAACCAGGTGTGAATGCATTTCGGTATCCTTTCCTGCATTGTCTCAAAAAGGAATTCCAGATTCTACAGCGATTTCTAGAAGTCACTGTGGGAAATGTTGGATTCTCATTCTCAAACAGAAGGCCAAGCTAAAGTAGTTAACTGAACCTCCCTACATTTGTTGTGCTTGTACAAACCATAAACAACCCTAAATTTGGTTATAACTTAGCTTTCATATGGCTGAACTATAACAAAGTAGAAAAGAGCTCTACCGAATGTGGCCCACTGGAAGTTTGTCTACGCTTCCGACTTGCAAAAAAGATCAACTTGGCATACCCTGCACCGTCTTGTTTGAAGCATGCCAACCTCAACAGAGAGAATGTTCAACTACAAGCCTGCAACATCCAACAACAAACAACAAGCAAAAGTACAAAATCTCTAAGATGAGCTCATATAAGTAGATAGTTGTGAGCCCCAAGGGATAGCTCAAATGGTCGAGTTCCCGTTGTTAAGTACCTGGCCAATTGGGAGGTCACGGGGTCAAATCTCCTCGACGCCCTTGGGGTTAGGCTTGCCCAGAAAAGCCGACGGGTAGATCCCTTCGGGTGGAACTGCCCGGATATTTTCCCGTGGATGTAGCGGCCACTCAGTGACCGTGAACCACAGTTTAAAAGTAGATAGTTGTGATTGGAATGTTTTGAATTACATACATTGATAAAGTATGTCCTATATTTGTCAATTCACGTCTAGCTTGAGTAGCCGAGAGGAATTTATTATCTGTTTCACCCAGGTCCAAATCCCTCTTATTACATGTCCGTTCTTTGTGACTGATTAATAGAGCCTGTGCATTGTTTCTCATTTTTCCACTTATTTCTCTATCGCTTAACTGTGGCTGTGCACCACTTGAACTCATTACCATGTAGTACCCATGACATTGACTCATTTGAACTTGCATTTTCCTCTTCAACTGAAAGCAACATTCCACAGTAGATGAATATCACTTACGAAATGTGAGATACTCAAAAATCTTTGAAACACGTCCTATTCTAAAATAACATAGACCATGCTAGCATGCTCCCTTTGGCTCTGTAATCCATGCGAGCTTTTTAACGCACCAAAAAGGGATGCCAGGCACTACACATGGAAGCTCGGATGCATAATTAGCAGACATTACTGCTATAAATATCAGAACTTGACGAACATGACATATCCATGATTGGCATGGCATTGAATGTCTTGTGAATTCTTAAAAAAAAAAAGATTTTTTCTGTGAGATACACAACTAGCAATTCCAGCATACAATAATTTCTCCAATTTGATTCTTCCGACTAGGGGTAAACACACGACCACTAAACCACCATTTAGAAGCTGATAAATGTTAAGGACACCTTATCCCCCGCTACCAGTGGAACCTAGATAAAATGAATAAACTTGTCATGATACAAAACTATGTTTACAGCTTTCTTCACTTGGTGTCACCAAAAGCCCCCACAGGAACAATGTCCATCATTGAAATGATGGTAACGATTAGCATCCCTCACAACGATGCCTCGTCCAACAATCTTAGAGATGAATTTAATTGCAGAGTGGCAATCACCACATATTCTAAGGTTCTTGATAATTCGAATAGTTGTGCCTGGAGAGGTGTTTAGTAGGCCAAATGCAATTGCCAACTTCTCGCTATGATGGAGAAGAATTTGCTCCTTCTGCTCCTCCTCCACATCATTTAGCACAAAGCTAGTATCCGGAGCATACCCTGCAGTCTTCATTTCCTTACACAAACTCTTCAACTCTGTAAAGATCTGTTCTGCTTGTGGATGTGACCTGTCTCCTCCAAGGAAAGCATGGACCTGTTTATTGATCTCAATCCAACTGCATCCTGGCGTTTTCGTTACCCCTCTGTCTTCCATCATTTTCCGCATCCTTTCTCTATCACCCCACCGTCCAGCTGATGCATAGATATTTGACAGAAGAATATAAGGCGCTTCATTTGCTGGTTCCAACTCAAGAAGCCGTGCTGCCGTACTTTCGCCTAGCTCTATATTATTATGTATTTTACAGGCAGCAAGCAAACACCTCCATACAGCAGCATCGGGTCTTATTGGCATCCGGTTGATAAAACTATATGCTTCATCTAGGCGCCCAGCACGGCCGAGAAGGTCAACTACACATCTATAGTGCTCCATTACAGGTGTCATCTGATAATCCTTACTCATGCAATCAAAGTACTCAAGGCCCTTGTCCACTAAGCCCACATGGGAACACACGGACATAATACAAAGTAATGTAACATGGTTTGGCTTTGTGCCGGAATCTTCCATTTCCTGAAATAATCCGAGGGCCTCCTTGTCACAACCATGGATGGAATAACCTGCAATCATGGCAGTCCAAGACACCACATCTCGTTGAAGCATTTTGTCAAATACGTCGCGGGCCTTCTCTATATTCCCACATTTTGCATACATGTCTACAAGGGCATTCTCCACAAAGAGATCAGACTGAAATCCACTTCTGATTATTTCTTCATGAATTTCTTTCCCCTGTTCCAGGGCTGCCAAGTTGGCGCAGGCGGGGAGAAGAGTGGTCAAGATCTTCAAGTTAGGTTTCATGCCTTCCATTTTCATTCGCTGGTAAAGCTTCAGGGCCTCCTCTGCAAACCCATTCTGTGCATACCCAGCAATCATCACTGCCCATGTAACAATATCTCGTTGACACATTTTGTCAAACATATCGCGCGCATTCTCTACTCTCCCGCATTTCGCATACATGTCCACTAGAGCACTTTCAACAACCACATCAGATTGAAACCCACCTTTAATTATTCTATCATGAACCTGCTCCAGTGCTGCCAGGTCCACACACGATGGGAGAATGCTGGCAAAGGTAATGCGGTTGGGTTCGATTCCTGTTCGCTGCATTTGGGGTAACAGTGCAAGGGCTTCACCGGTGATCCCTTCTCTGGTGTAAGCTCTGATTATCACGTTCCATGAGAAATTATCTCTCTTAGGCATTTCATCGAAAACTCTGCGAGCGTCCGCCAGGCTCTGGCACTTGACGTACATGTCAATGAGCTTGTTAAGTAGAAATCTGTCTGCGACGAATCCCGTTTCATTGATGTGAGAATGGATCAATTTGCCGTCTGATAAGGATCTCAGCGTAATGGCCCGCTGCAAGAGGGAAATATAATCAGAAGAACTTCTCCATCTACCCAATCCGTCTTTAGGGTTATGGCATAAGCTAGTCTGGGCATTTGCTTGCGTTTTCTGAGCAGCCGTGGCACCCTTTCTAAGGTGTAGGCGAAGACTTGGCTCAACAAAGAACAACGTGATCCTCTTCTTCGTCTCATTCCATGGTTCACGAACCATTTGTTCATACTGGTTTGTTCCGTCATTTCAAATGCTTTACGCGCGTTGTAAAGCTTTGAATAAATCTCGCATGTGACAAACCAATCCAAATTTCCAAAATATTTGAACGACAAGCAAAAGAAAATTCAATTACCTTGGAAAAAGAAAATTCAATTACCTTGGAAAAAGTGGTATAATTTAATATTGAAAAAGAGGATCTCTTTTATCAAATATTTAGTATTTGAACTTAAAATAGCAGGTTTGAAAATTGAGAAGTAATTTCCGAGAATTCAATTACCTTGGAAAAAGAAAATTCAATTACCTTGCAAAAAGTGGTATAGTTAAATATTGAAAAAGAGGATCTCTTTTATCAAATATTTAGTATTTGAACTTAAAATAGCAGGTTTGAAAATTGAGAAGTAATTTCCGATAAGTAATTTATGTCGGAAAGGTAAGGTTATAGAATTTGTAAATTTAGCTTTATGTAAGTGATTTCTCTTTATTTTTTAGATTTGAATGACATTTTGTTTATTAATTTTTTATATTTAGTGATTTTTTGTCAAGATTATTTTCGAATTTATACTTTACGGTGTTTTTTTTGCAATCTCTGATGCAATTGCTAGTTATAATACATCGACACAAACTAACCAAAGAAAATCAAATTGGGATAGTATGAGAAAACAGAGGAACACCATTCCACTGTAATATAATTGCATTTAAAATTACATTATTGTTGCAATTCTTCTTCTTTTTCCTTTTATAGGGTGATAAAATTTTATGAAAATTACTAAAACTTGAGGGTTCAATACACAAAGTTTTATAGCTACTTTTATCTGGTTTAAAGAAGTGAAAAAAAATAATTATTCTTTGAGAATAAAAGCAATCGTGACAACATGTCACTTGAACATGGATTGAGAAGACTAAAAATTCTTAATTTCATAACAAAGACTTAATACGTTGCTCATGTTTCTTTTGTATAATTGTTTGTACCACACATACTATATTATTCATTGCAGGAGGGTAGAATGAGTGTCAATATGAAATGAAATGAAATTTTAATGCCCACGAGAC
This sequence comes from Pinus taeda, assembly GCA_000404065.3. Taxonomy (NCBI): domain Eukaryota; kingdom Viridiplantae; phylum Streptophyta; class Pinopsida; order Pinales; family Pinaceae; genus Pinus; species Pinus taeda. The sequence continues at coordinate 58,272 of APFE031523099.1, read as the reverse complement.
TAGATATAGTCTATAGGACCACTAGCTTCCCTACTTTTTGCCTTTTGCAATTCAATCTTCTTATTATTCAAATTAATGATGCGTTGACCCAACCTTCTAACAGTTCCCTCACTGAAAAGTCAATGCCAAGGAATTGATGTTCACAATTGTTGTAACTGTCTCTGATGTCTCTGAAAGCAGCATTCCAAAATGAAATGTTTTTTCCAATTCCACTGCCCCAAAAGTGCAAAAAGTACACACCCATTCTTCCCAAGCTTTTTTAGGTCTTTTCCACCGACCTGTTTCACACCGTAGTTGATGTGACTTAGTTCTTAATTGAGCAATAAGAATCTTTGCTCTCCATGGAACACTAGCTCCATTGTACTCTTTTTGTTGGAGATCACAAGTGATGTTGAATTCTTGAACATAGTACTTCTTCTATTTACCCAACTCTTTTCCCCATATACACTTAAGAAACTTCTCCATAACAAAACTCTTTAAATCCTTGCTATTTGTGGGACATGCATTGAGGTAAATATTCCATTTTTTCATCCATTTGTTGTTTTGTCTCATCCATGATTTCTTTCTTTCACTCATTCCTCCATTGAAGATAACTTTAGGCCATCTACTTTCTCCCATTTGCTCAATTCTTTGTAGATACCTTATGGGACGCACCATAGCAATTGCTTTGATGGAATTTGCTCCTATTTCACTCAGCATTATCTCATAAGAAACCGAACTTTTTATTTTAAACTTTCTCATGATCAAGCGTTTTTGGATTTTCTCAATTTGCTTCCATTTTGAGATGGGGATGTTGCTAACCCACAATTCGCACTTATATAATATCACTGGACAAACTAGGAGCCCAAAAAGCACTTTAATTATTTTCCAATCCCATAACTTTGTCTCTCTACATTTGTTTTGAAGAGCATATAATGCTTTCCACCCTCCTAAAGTTATTCTCTTTCTATAGTGCTTCCAATTAAGCTGCTTGTTGAAATAAATATCGAGGTACTTATATTCATTTACTTCTTCAAAAATGTTGCCTTCAAAGAAGAACGTATGATGACTCTGCTTCTTTTTATTTGAGAAAATCATTAATTTGGTCTTGTTGGTATTGACTTGCGTCCCACTACTTTACAAAAATGCTTAAGGGAATATAGGTGCATCTGTAATCCCTGAGTTGATTTAGCAATCAATACAAGGTCATCAACATATAAAAGAAGCTTTATCACAAACTCCCCCAATCAAACACCATCGCCATCTTGCAAATTTAGCCACTCTTCCAATTTATCAATATATAAACTAAAAAGAGTAGCGGATAAAGGGCAACCTTGCTTAACTCCGATGTCACTTCTAAAGCTTTCTGAAATGCCTACTGAAGTTTTAATTTTGACTTTCACCTCTTCATAAAGCCTATGGACAACAACTCTATAATGCAAAGGAATTTCAATTTCTTCCATTCTACTCCATAACTTATCTCTGGGGACCATGTCAAATGCCTGTTTGAAGTCAACAAAGCAGTGAAATTCTTCTTCTTTTCCCTCCCAAATCTTTTCAATGATGTGTCTCAACATGATACCATGATCTACTTTAGAATGTTTCGGCCTAAAACCTGCTTGCCCTTTTTCCCTCTTTTCTTTGACTTCCACCCACTTCCTGATTCTATTTTCTACCATGTTGCTGAAGACCTTTGCAAACAAAGGATTGATCATAATGGTTCTATAATTGGAAGGATTGTTAATGTCTCCACTTTTAAAAAGGGGTATTGCTAGACTAGTTGTCAAATCTCTTGGAAATCATTGTCGAATGATGTTGTTGAATATTTCCATGATATGTGTTACAAGAATGTTCATTCCCCACTTTAGATATTTTGCTTGAAGTTCAACCAAGTCCTTCGCCTTTCCTATTTTCAACTTCTTAATCCCTGTCTCTACTTCCTGTAATGTGAAAATCTTTATAGTTGTGTTGATCTTGGGAGGAGGCTCCTCCTCCGATTCTTTCTCATAGAGTTGTCTTGCATAGTCAAACCATTGATTGGCTGTAATATTATTTTCAATTTGCTTCTTCCTTTGTTGAAGTTCATGCCAAAAAAGCTTTGGGTTATTCTTGCCTAAATATATTAACTCTTCTCACTTTGTTTGCATGAACTCATATTTTTTCCTTTCTAAAATCTGCTTATATAGCTTTACATTCATCTTCTCCTCACCTGCCTTTTTCAAGGTTTTCCTTGTCATTTTGCATTCCTCATCAAACCAAGCATTTACAGGAAAACAATTTGATTCATATTTCCTATTTTTTTCTCTTTTGCACTTCTCAAGTGCACTCTTAATTATATTTGTTAACTCGTGACTATTGAAGCTTTGGGAACCACTCTTCCCCTTCTGAATTGATCTCTCCAACATTGTTTTGAAAATAGTGCAATTTTCTTGTGTTAGAAAAAATTCTCCCCTTGATATTGATTACCGAGAACATTGGGTTTTCCTCCTATGTTGTCTTTCTTCTAACCAAGATAGCTTTATATAAATTAGGTTATGGTCTGATTTTAAGTCCCACATATTCTCTCCAATCTTAAATTCATCTATCCTTTCTATCAATCTTTGTGAAAAAATGACGTAGTCAACAACACTTTCCCTATTGTATGTGTTGCAAGTGAACTTCCTGAACCTTTTCCATTTATCTAGACCATTGCAGATAATTAAGTTGAAAGCACTACACAACATGAGCAACTCCTCTCCAAAATTATTGTTAACTTTGTCATCTTTTGAACATCTCAACCATTGGGGATTCTCCTCTTTAATGAGCCAGATAGGATTGTGATCCGCTTTGCAACAAAACATATTAGTTTGTTCATTTGTTGTTCTAGCATTGAAATCTCCCACTAAAAAAAATTCTCCCCACTGAGAATATACAACAATATCCTGCCTTAAAGCTGCATATGGGTCTTTACTATCTAACCCCTTATTTTTGTAAGTTTTTAAGACTTGATATGCAAAATAGCATGTTGCAATTCTTATGTGGTTCTCATTCTCAGTTATTTTGAACCATAAATATTGTTTATTTGTATCTTCTTTCACAAATTGTATGTGACAACCTTCTTTTTCTTTCACTAAAACCAATATTTTTCCATACCCTTTGCCATTTTCTACTGCCTCGTTCTAAATTGCTAATTTCAAATAACCATCAAACATAGGAGTTTTACAACCATCATAATCATGAGTTTCCATGAGGCAAATTATGTCTCTATCTTTTGCAATAGGCCCTATCCCATGTCCCCTCCTTCAATGGTAACCTCTATAGTTCCAACAAACTAGACTTAGGTAGACTTGGGTAGGATTTGATTGCTACGCGACTTGGAACACAAGAGTCAAATTTGAGTCTTCACCCCTTTTCATCCATGTTGATCTTGTTGTTTTCCTCCCTATTATAGAATTAACTGTTTTTTTCACTGCCAAATTGTTGCCCTGCTTGTCATGAGGCCCAAACATTGCAATAACCGATTTACCATTGTACAACCATCCTCTTTTCCCTTCGTTTCTTGCGGATCTAATTTTTTTCACCTCTTCTCTCCTCTTGTTGTTTTCTAGTTAGATCTTCATCTAAGAAGAAGTGTGAGCCTTTTAAGAGTTCATTTTGCTTAAGTGATAATGATTGTCTTGTAGAATTGCTAGGATGACTTTTATGGGTTGAGGCCTCCCTTCACATATTTTTCCCTCCCTTCTTGCTTGACAAATTTTCCCTCTCCAATGTAATTTCTCTTTCAAAAAGTCTATTGTCAAACTGAGAGTGCTTTCATTCTTTCCATATCTCTTATTTCTCTTATAATAAATTGTGTCTCCCTATCTTTTCTGCCATTTTTTTCTTTTTCATGTGCTCTACGAGCACTTACATCTTCTTTTTCCTCTATCCTTATGGAACCATTAGTGTCCTCAGCTCTGGTTTTGATTTCTTTTGGAATGTTTGTCCTCTTGATATCTTTTGCCTTTTTTTCTTCAGAAATGACTACTTGCTGAGATATTTGTGTATCCACCTTAGTTACTTTAGAGATTATCACTTCCTTGTTTGCTTCCATTGAATTTTTCATGGTTTCCATGTTGTTTTCATGATTTCCCATTCTTGTTTTCTTGTCACTAAAGCCTCTTGCAGCATTGTTACTTGCTCTTTTAGAATCCTATCACCTTCCATTAAAGATCGATTAGTAAGTGTAATCTCTGAAAATTTGTGGTCCCTTTCCTATTCTTTGGCTTCCAAAATTTCTAGCCTTACCCTAGCCTTCATCAGTTCCTGGACATACAGATCTGACGACCAAATAATAGGTGTAGATGTGGGACTGCAAATGGTTAGCTCTTATTTATTTTTGTTGTTGTTATTTGTTTTCTTTTTCTGGATTGTTTTATTCTTCTTTGTTCCCATTTAAAGCTAGCAAGTTCGTGCTTTAAAATGCCTCGATATTGTTTTCCATTTACCCAAATCCACTTCCATGTTTTGTTTACTGAAGCAATTTTGACTTGGCCTAAGTGATTTGTTTCCACAAAATCTGAAGTTTCCTTGCCATTGTTTTGCCATTGTTTTCCATTTTGGGATGAAGACACTTGTAAAACTCTGAACCCAAATTCCACTGCCACTTTCCAAACCTGAAGATCTGCGAAGTTTTTTCCGCTTGTTGATATGAGGGCAGCAATATTTTCCAGGTCGCGTGTACAAATGTATGCCACACCCCAGAGAAATGCTTGGTCGGTATGCACAGTCTTGGAATCCCTACGTAGTTGGGAGAACACCTGTAGAATACCGCTTGATGGCGTGTGATAATACCTGTAGAATATCGCTAGAGAAATTTAACAGACAGAGAAAACGGTAAGACCTACGTAGTTGGTTGAATACCTATAGAGTACCGCTTGACGATGGGTGATAATACCTGTAGAATACCGCTAGAGAAATTTCACAAACAAAGATCGAAAATAGTAGGACTAAAACAATGGATTATGCAACGATGCCTCGACATCAAATCTCAATTTCTTTGTAGGCAGAAGGATTCAATCTCATGACGTATCCTTAACTTTTCTCAAAGCTTGATACTTTGACCAGATCCTGACAGTCAATCAGATGCCAACCATTTGAGATGTGAACATGGGAATCAAATCACGCTAATTCTGCGGAGTTTACAATTTCACCATTGTAACATTTCAACCTATGCTTAGTTTTTTTCACAAAAATACGACAAAATTCCTGAACTATGATTTACGGTTCAACATTCCTTAGATCCATTAAAACCCAATCTAGGACTGTTGAAATTGTAATTTCAATTGCGCGTTAGTTGAACTGTGCAGCATTTAATTCACCCAAAACAACTCCCGAAAACCATCAAAGCTCATCGGACCGCTTTTGTTGTGAAGGTGGTTTTCGTACAAGCGCGCCCGATGCAATAATATTTTGCCACACGTCCAATTGTACTTTCTCCAAAAAGCGTTCCATCGAGACGTAAAGTTCGGTTAAAAAGGCTCTCCCGATATCGTTTTCAACCATTCGATTCCATGAGGGCAAATCAACGGTTGACGCACATCACAAACCTGCAGCAAATGAATTTTTCACATTGCGTAAAAATTTTGTGTTGACTGCCAGTAAAACATAAAGGCAACTTAATGTGTTCGTAGAGTATTGGTAAAAGTTTTTAATTTTAATGTTTTTATTTCCTACGGAGGTATGGCGAATTTAAAATAGGTATGGGCATAACATATAGTTTTTAATTATATTGTTTTAAATTCACGGGTGTAAGTTTTTGTTTTACTAAACAAGTAAAACACATTGTAATGTTTTTTTTGGTCAATTGTATTTTGGTATGAAACGCATAGTAGTGCGAAGAAGTGAATATAGAAAAACACAGGGGAAGCAGCGTGCAGGTGAAAAACACACACAACAGTGTGAATGTAAGAATGAACTTATGAAATGGAATGAAAAATGCATAGCAGCGCGAGGTAAAAATATTTGTAGCAGAGCATATGTAAGGGATTTCTTTTACAGCAGTAAATCCTTGTAATTTTTGTTTTCACACAGCAGTGAATGTAAAAGAAATTTTTACACACAGTGGTCTAAAATTTCAAAAGGAGACAGAGTAATTTCTTTTGAAATGTCTTGGTGAATCCCTCTGAGTGAAAGAGGATGAATTTTGTATCAGTCTTTTATTAATGAATACAAAGTGTATTTATGTATGAGGAAAAACTCTGTCTGCTCAGAAATTAGTTATAACTTCCCTGTGCTAAGATCCTGGAGAAAAACAGAGCATTGTCTCTGTGTGTAGTTTGTTTGTTTGTTTTTGGGATTTTACCAGAAAAATCCCCAACAATGGTGTCAAAGCAAATCCAGGCTCTTTGAAGGTGTCAAAGAAGCTGAAGGGAGGAGTTTTTTTGTTGCAACAGGAAATCTTCTCCAGCAAAGTGAAGACTCAGTGAAGAAGATCCAGGTATTTCTCAAATTAGTTTCTTGTGTTACTGATGAAGAAACAGTGAGTATTCTTAAAAAAAAGGAAATGCGGTCAGTTATTTGAATCATAGTTAAAGAGTGCTAGAATGGCCAGCACCAGCACCAACATGGGTATGTTTAATCCTCAATTCCCACAGTTCAATGGGAAAAACTATGACTATTGGGCAATAACCATGAGAGCCATGTTTGCCTGTCAAGATTTATGGGAACTTGTTGAAGATGGTTTTGAAGAACCAGCAGAT
>APFE031523099.1:0-39068 GCA_000404065.3 Pinus taeda | reverse complement strand
CTGCTTCATATGGAGTCATTTTGGTGGTGGCATGATAGTTGGTGTTATACCACGATTCTGCCAGAGGTAGCCACTGTACCCAAAGGTGTTGTTTTTCTGAAGTAAAACACCTAAGGTAGGTTTCTAGACATTTATTGACGACTTCAGTTTGACCATCTGTTTGCGGATGATAGGAAGTACTGAGTTTTAGTTGAGTGCCTTGGATTCTAAAGAGTTCCTGCCAAAAATTGTTGGTGAAGATCAGGTCGCGGTCGGACACAATAGAAATGGGCATGCCATGCAATTTGAAGATATGATCCATGAAAGTTTGAGCAACCAAGGTGGGTGTAAACGGGTGGGGAAGAGCACAGAAATGAGAATACTTCAATAATCGGTCCACAACCACCATGATGACTGACTTGTTCCCTGACTTTGGAAGACCTGTAATGAAATCCATAGAAACCTCTGTCCAAATTGATGCCGGAATGGGCAATGGTTGTAATGTGCCTGGTGTGTTGACTGTTTCCCCTTTGTGGCGTTGACAGACATCGCATTCTGCTACGAAGGTAAGGATGTCCTTTTTCATGCCTGTCCAAAAAATGATCTTCTGGTGCGAGCATACGTCTTCTGAAAGCCCGAATGTCCTCCAATGGGAGATGAGTGCAATTCTGCCAAAATGCGACTTTTGAGGGTGGATGTTGGTGATATTACGACTCTGTCCTTGTAGCGAAGAATATCGTCCTGCCATGAGTAGCCCTTGGTGGAATTTGGATCTGCCTACAATTGAGAAATGAGTTGGGAGAGCCCGGGGTGTGAAAACCATTCCCTATGAGCTTCTTCAATCCATTCTGGAATGGGGAGGGAAATTACTAGCAGGGTACTTTCCTCCTCAAATTGGCGAGATAATGCATCTGCTACACTATTGTCTTTCCCTTTCTTGTAAATGATCTCATAATCATATCCCAACATTTTCGGTAGCCATTTATTTTGTTGTGGGGAGGATAGGCATTGCTCTGAAAAATATTTAAGATTGTGATGATCTGTGCAGATTTGGAAACATAGCCCCAATAAGTAAGGTCACCAGGTGTCGACTGCATGTAAGATGGCCATCATTTCCTTCTCATAGGTAGATTGGCCCAGATTCCTCCCACTAAGTTGTTGGCTTGAGAAGGCCAACAGTCGCCCTTCCTACATTAAAACTGCCCCAATACCTGTACCCGAAGCATCACATTCAATGACAAAAGATTTGGTGAAGTCAGGTAGTGCTAAAACTGGAGTGGAACCATGCCATTTTTTAGAGCTGTAAAGGCCTGTTGTGCTTCCTCATTCCAGAAGAAAGAATTTTTCTTTAAGAGTTGGGTGAGGGGCTTCACTATGCAACCATAGTTGCGGACAAATTTACGATAATAGCCTGTGAGACCCAAAAATCCTCGCAAGCTCTTCAAGGTCTTAGGTTGAGGCCATTCCTGCATTGCTTGGATCTTTTTGGGTCCACCTTGACACCTTCACGCCCCACAATGTGGCCCAAATACTCTACTTCTACCATGCCAAACGAACACTTGGACATCTTGACAAATAATTTATGCTTGCGGAGCAGTTGCAAGAGTAGATCTACATGCTGAAGATGTGCGGCCCAAGTGAAACTATAGATGAGGATGTCATCGAAGAAGACAAGGACAAATTCCTGAGATATGGTTTGAGAATGTGGTTCATAAGGCTCTGAAAAGTAGAAGGGGCATTGCAGAGACCAAATGGCATGACCAGGAACTCATAATGGCCTTCATGAGTTCTGAAAGCCGTCTCGGGAATGTCGACTTCCTTCATGCGAGTTTGGTGATAGCCGGAGCGAAGATCCAACTTGGTGAAGAATTGCGCCCCCTTGAGTTCATCCAGCAAATCGTCAACCATCGGAATGGGGAATTTATCTTTGACTGTTAACTTTTTGAGGGCCCTGAAGTTGGGACACATCCGCCACTCCCCATCTTTCTTGAGCACCATGACCACTGGGGATGAATAAGGACTAATGCTGGGACGAATGACGCCGTCTTGCAAAAGTTCCTTGATGATTTTTTCTATTTCATTCTTTTGGGTGAACGGATATCTGTATGGGCGCACATTTAGGGGTTGGGCCCCTGGAACCAAGGTGATGCTATGATCATGTTCCCCTCACAAGGGTGGAAGCTCATGAGGCTTGTCAAAGACCGACAGATGGTTATTTAAAATCTATTGCATCTCAGGATGAATTGGAGGTGGCTTGGTTTCGACTGCCTGGATGGCATTAAATTGAGCTACAACTCCATGATTGCCCTTTTTAACAATTTTTCCATCCTATGCGAGCTGATGATAGAGGGGGCTCCCGCCTAGAGTCCACAAAGGGTATGTGTGTAGTTGTTCTGCGTAAAACTCATATATAACTCCTGGAAATCCATTGTGATTGGCCCAAGAGTTCGGAGCCAGTCAGCTCTGAGGACAATGTTGCAACCCCCCATGTGTATGGCAAACATGTGGGTTTTCAACTGATAATCCCCCATTTGAAGTTTGACATTTTCACAGCGGCCTTCACATTTCATTGTGCCTCCATCCAGAATTTGAACTTGGAAGTTAGAAACTACTCGTACAAAACAATGCATTACTTCTATGACTTTTTGATGGATGAAATTATGTGTACTTCCACTATCAATCAAGACTACTACTGGGCGATGTTTAATAAAACCTCTGATTTTGAGAGTTTGAGGGGAAGAAATCCCTGCCAAAGCATGCAACGAAATAACTGGTTCGTCAGAGACATTGTCCTGTTGGTTGTCTTCTTCTAGCGGCTCATGTTCCTCCAGTGGTGGCTCTTCCTCTGTTGAGCTATAGTTAGTGGCATCAATTTGAAAAAATTTGGGCTCTTTTCATTTATGACCTGGGGAGTATTTTTCATCACAGTAGTAACATAGGCCTTGCTTTCTTTCGGCCATCTCTGCAGGTGACACCTTTTGGACTTTAAGTGTTTGAGTCGTGTTGTGAGCCTGTGGGGGGCAACCTTTAGTGGAGAAATTTGGGCGACTGTATTGGGCTGCTAATGCACGTTCCACGTTATGAGCTACCTTGCAAGTCTCCATCCATGTGGGAGGGTGGTGTAGTAGGACTTGGGCTTTGATAGCTTCTTTAAGACCGCTGATAAAACATTTCGTGTAGAACCCATCTGAGAGACCCCAAGTGAGGAAGGCTAAGGCTTCAAAAGCTGTAATATATTCATCCACTGTACCAGTCTGTTGGAGCTTAGTAAGATGACCCAGAAAAGATGATTCCTGGTCAAAGTGGTCTTGAAGAGCTTTGGTGAATTTGGGCCAAGTCCTAAAAGGTCCAGTGCAACGTTGTTGCCATTCCCACCATTGCCATCTTTCATTGTCCAAGTACATGCTCCCCAACATAAGCTGAGTCTCATCATCGAAGATGCAATTTAGTTTGAAATATTGCTCCATTTGTGCTATCCATGCCGATGGGTGAGAACCGTCAAATTTATGCATATCCAACTTGGGAGGTCGCTGACTGGGTTGTGGGTGGGTGTGCCAGACGTGAGGAGAGTGGCTAGACTCACCCTCATTGTGTTCATGGCCATTATACTCCTCCTCGTGGGCTTGCTCCTTGCCCTTTGGGACTATTTTTTCGACCATGCTACATAGTCTGGTAAGCTGAAGGTCGAGGTTATGCACTGATTCTTCAAGTTTGTCCATCCTTTCATTGGCCATCGCTTGAGCTCTAATTTCTACCATACACCAACCAAATTTTTTGAAAAGTGGGACCGCCTAAAAAAATTCACTAAGAAGTGAATGGTACCACCGTGCTCAGCTCGTCGTCCTGATTCTCATGGGCTAGATCACCAATAAGCGCCCCGAAATATCTAAATGGCAGATCTGATAGCGCTGGGCAGCGGAACTGACTGCTTTTGCGGATCTGATGGATCTAATAGATTGGAATGGCTGATTGGGACCAATGTCTGCTGCTGCTGCACTCCTTTGCACAAGCAGATCTGGAAGAGATGATGATATAAAAGGGAACTAGGGTCTTGAGGAGTGTCAAGTGCTACAGATCGCAATATACATAAGGGTCTGGCAGTAATACTCGACCCAATGTTTCAGGGCTCTAACTAAGGAGGATCGACCGTACCCTTAGCCATACAACCCGACTACCCTATCGTACGGGCGAGTAATCTCTCCATGTGTTGTTCTCGATGTACTGTAGCCGCGAGACGACCGACGGTTTATCTATGGCGAGGTTTCAAAGGAGCCTAGGGGGCTTCCGATATACCCAGGGGGTACGTGGAAGACAGTCCATGCGTGGTTCTGTCTAATGCGCTACTACTTGAAAGGTTACCCACAGGGGTTACAAGGGAGTCCAACAGACGTGACCACCTCTTGTATTTCCTGCGTGCATGCCTCCCCAAATCCGTAGATTTATGTGCTCAACGACAGATCCTGTGGTTTAACGACGCCGGAACACGTCTCTAGCCAAAAAAAAAATTTGCTACGAAATGGAGATCCCACCGGCCCTGGAAAGTGCTCTGATACCACTTGTTATTCTCTTAACCTGCAAATGATACCCAAATACAGAATATGCGAAGAAAAGATACCCATAACATAGAATATGCGAAGAAAAGATACCCAGAACACAGAATAGCAATGATTTTATTATTCAAAGAGTAATGTTCACTTGCCTCTTCGAGGGGGCAACCTCCAATAGAGCAGATCTCGATTACAAAATAAGACATGATGCTCCTCGCAGGGAGTCTCTATCCTTTGTATATGACTCATACATGCAATACCACGGGCCAATATCGTGGTATTAGTAATACCATCTATCTAATACTATGGCCCATTTGCAACTAACTGTGGTTCTATTATTAATTGCGGATTAACCACTTACAATTATTAATATGGGCTTTATTGACTCCTGACTATGGCGTGATCCCATTACATAAATAAGAGGGTTAGGGTGGGACCCTAACAACCATTATGGTATGACTCAAAAATTGCCTCACCAACTTTACAAATTAAGTTTGTTCTATATTTTTTGGGGGCTTTTATTTGACCCTATTGATTTCTTATGTTTTCCAAAAAGTTATTATAAAAACTTGATACTTTACCAGACAATGTAGCCACTGAAGGCCATGTAGAATTTTATTCTTGAACTGATTTGGTGATAAAGCATTTGATTTTGGCCACATATCATCAGAACACCTTACTCATTGATAGTTTGGGTAGATGAGTTAGCGCTTTTGCACTCAGCAAGCATAAAATTCTAACCATCACTTTGACAATCATGTTGGATTCCCTAATAATAAATAAATGTATAATTACCCTTGAAATTGCTTGGTATGACATCATAAATTATTGCAAGGTCTAAGAGGGAAAAAAATGCAAGGAAAAATGAAAAAACACTTGTCATATGAGTTAGGTTCCATATGGCGAAGTACATTTTGAACACAAGATTGTCTTTTCATTTTTATGGTGTAGTGACATCAACCCCTTGCAGTTACTGAAATAAAATGTTGTCTCAATTCAGACTGATATAGGGATATGTTGTCTCATTTGACATTGATAGAGGTATTATGTGAACACTGAAGAGATATGAATATGTGATAAAAAAGAACTAGTGAGATCAAGACCATGTATGTGTGAAATATAACAAAAACGCAAAAACATCAATATGACTAAGAATACACTACAGAATAACTAAAAAGTATGTTATTGATAATACACTACAGAATAGCTAACAAGTATGTTACTGATAATACACTACAAAATAGATAACAAGTACTCCAATTATCGAGGAAGGTAGAAAGTTGCTAGAAAACTATTGATCGAATGATTCCAAGACACCACATGAGCAAGTATTAGTAGTTTCGTCTCACAATTTTAGCCAGTATTTGAAATTCTTCTACCCCAAGCATTTAAGTTGTACCACATAGACTACCCAAACCTCTTGGATTACCCAAAGCTATTTGAGAGAAAAAATAACAGTAGCCATTATTTGAAAAAATTTCGCTTTGATCATTCAAATTGTACCACTTAGACTAGCCAAACCTGCCAAGGAGCTTACAAATGTAAAAGTAACTAGAAAGTTGCATAACACAAAAAATCTAGGATAATTGCCAAGTAGATGTCCTGAAATAATAACCAGTACAAAATAAAATACACAATATAATTCATTATATAATTGTTCAACAGAAATTGAATGATGTACAATTTAAATAAAATGCACCCATAACATATGCAAAATTCCTTTCAAACAAATATTTTCCTTGCCTAATTTTCCTTGAGTACGAGCATTATTAGATAAGAAGAAACTCTGAAATTAGTACATAACAGATCCTTGGAACAAAGCATATATACGCCAGGGAGAATACTATGGATTTTTTGTAAAGAGTTTCTTAGAGAAAAGCTCGTACTCAAGATAATATCTTCGTGCCATGTCCTTTGAGGTGTCTCTCTAATTCCCCCTTAAAACTAAATATTCCATCAAAAATTACAAAAAACACAAGTTAAATCCACCTGAACACTTAATCAACCAACCTCGACACACTATCTGTAAATCAAATCTCCAAACAGTAGCCCAAGGACCAGAGGAAACACATAATACATTCTTGTACTTCATAGGTTCAGTTGCATCTAAACCTCTAAAAGCCATTACACATGCTAGAACCTGACATGAACCTAGTGAACCTGAAATTTAGCATGTTATCCCAATTCAAATTAAACATTGAGTAATTAGTTGGCAGACAAAAATTGGATTAACTTTGAAGTTTTATGATACCCATGCAGAGAAAACGTATAAAATATATCAACACATCAATTAATACAATATGGTTTATTACATAAAATCAGCGCTGTGGGAAATAATTTCCATGGTAACGACAATATCGCACACTAATAGATTCTCCAATGGCTATTTTTCTTATCGATGCAATCCATCCAAACTCCTAACATTGGAAAATGCAATGCCTTGGTCAAAGAAATCAAGTCCATAGAAGTTATCTCTGAGATTGTTATCACCCTTACAATAAAAAAGATTTCATTTCTTATTTCAAATAAAGTTATGTTGCACTGATTTTAGGGGACTGTTGTAGCGGCTACAACCACCCTCTAAAATTTTTCCTTAGCCTCGTTTTGGAGCCTCCCTTCCAACCTTCACATCAACTTGCCTTGCTTCACCAAGTTCACAATATTTAGTGTCTTTTTTGCACAAAGGCAGTGTGTCGGTCATAGCTTGATCCATTCTCCTCACAGGCTGTTCACCTGGACTTGGTCCAGCTGCAGGCAGCCTGCTGGGCTCTAGGATTGCGCAGTCCTGCCTACCAACACTCCCAACAGGATTTGTTCAAATTTCCCCAGCAATTCTGCTTAGCCCAAAATTTGTGCTAATCTGGGCAGCAGTCAGGTGCTCTGCCCATAAATTGCGCAAATCTCCTGGGCAGCCAGCCCATCTCCCAGCCAGAAATTCACATTTTTCTCTAGCAGTTGAGCAACGTCTTGCATGTACAGCTGAGTTGACCGGTCCCTTTGGGACTGAGAAAAACAAACTTGCATGCATGGGTTGCTTCTCCCAAGGCAGTATGCAAAGGCATCCTTTGTTTCAGGGATCTATGTTTAGCAGTTGGAGGTTACATGCAAGGAGCAATTTTGAAACCTCCCACCAAGTGTCGCTTCCCCTAGATTCGTGGCATGCGCATCACAACCTCGATATTATCAAAACTCATCAACTGGATGCTATAGAGCTCATTCCTCACATCAACCTTGCAACTTTGTCATCCCACGTCACATCTAGAAGCAGTCGACACATTCAACTCAGTTGTTTTGGGGTAAGCCCGCTTCCCATGTCTTGTGCTGCATTTTTGTCATTTTTTGTGTTTTTTCTTATGGGAGTACTGCTTGCTTGATTTATTTGAATGCTTCCTGCCATTTACATATATAAAATCTTTTCCTAGCTTTGTTTTAGTTTTCGTTGCTATCTCACTCCTGTCGCATGCATGAAACTGCTTTGCACAAACGTTCGCCCAACCGGTGAACTGCCTCACCCACATGCCTGTTGATATGTTTGCTGAATATTTCATTCATGTTTTGCATGCACTGTCAATCACTCCTGCTATCACTTAGTGTCGTCATGCATTTATTGTCTTAGTTGCTTTCAGTTTCTCGTTGGCCAGTTGGGCCAACCTTGGCCCAGACTCTACCTTCACCAAGGCTGCATTGTGTAATCTGGGGAGGGAAGGCTCACCTTCCTCTCCAGATTTGTATATTCCTACCCAACACTAGCCTCCAGGACTATTTTGCGCATTTTTGGAGGAGAGAGGCTGCTTGGCCCAAGAAGTTGCACAAATCTGTCCCTAGGCCAACAATGCTTCCCAGCTAGAATTGTGCATCGGACAATCCCAGTAGTCAACAGCCAGACTGGACTATGCATTGCACAATTCCACCAGTCAGTCCATCTCCCAACAGCCCAGACTGTGCCTTAAGCAGTCTTGGCAGTTGGTCTCTTGACCTCCAGGTCGAAATTGTGCAACCTTCATCATCATTCACCCAGGCATATTGCAAGTTAGTTCTCATGTTCATTTTGGTTTTCAACTGACAGATTGCTTACTATGAGTTGTTTCCATGTCTCTATGTATCATAGGTGTTCATCCGCCTCTCAGCAGTATAGGTACAATGGTTTCCAAGAAATAAGAGATGAGGACACCATTTAGAGCATGCTTGGGGATGCAGTCGATCAAGTGTCTTTGAGCTTGCCTACTCACGAAGACATCAAGTTGTTAGTAGACAATGACATCAAGCAGCAAAATCAAATCAAGAAGCATCATGAACAACAACTGAAGGCATCATACCGAATGTAGCGAACGCAGTGAATGTGGCAAATGCAGTGAATGTAAGAGGAAGGTTGTTGACAACATAGAGGTGGAACAAAGTTGCAAGGTCAAGCAGATCCATTGATAATGAAAGCAACTTTGGAGACTCAGGCTATGAGGTGATAACACGACATGAAGTTCGTGCGAATACAGAGAATGGAACTAAGAAGGAGTTGCATGTGCCGAAGCAGCAACTCAAGGAAGAACATGAAGCTGCATAGACAAGCAAATGAGTTATAGAAAGATCAGGAACAACAGTGGGCACAACATGCATTCATATATGAAACTGTGCTCGTACAAGTCAAAGATCCATCCCAACAGCTGACACGGAGTAGACATGGTGAGTAGTGTTGTTGATTTCACGCAAGGGATTCATCAGCATGCATGTCGTTTAGTGCACGCATGCAATCCAACCCATTCAACACACTCACCATGGCAAAGACAAGCAAGTCCAACTGGGGCTGAACATGTACTTCAGCAAGTTGATGAGCATGCCCACCATCACACACTTGAAGATCAGCATGGACACCATGCATTAGTGTGTTGCCGATTTAGTCACGCCCAAGAATACCATGCACATGTTAGCAGACGAGTTGGATGAAGGAGCTGAACCAATGCACCGGTTGCAATGGAGTCAAGAGTTCGCTTCAACAAGATGTCACCATGAGGTGCATGCATACCATCATAGATGACCAAGATTGGCATTAGCTCACCGCCTTCACCATCACAAGCATGTCAAAGAGTTGGTCTCATCACAACAGATTGAGTGTCAGTGATGTCTTACAAGGTTTACTCAAGCCATGTTGTCTCACATGAGTACCTGTGCATTGTAATGTTGAGTCATGTCAAGTGTAAGTCAAGTGTTAATAAGTGGATGTAACAATCATAGAGTATGTGAAGAGTCATGAGGGTAGTTGAACTGTCACAAAGGGGAATCTCAAAGGTCACCCCACCCTTTGCTCTAAATAGCCCCTCACAACTCATTGTATAGGCTTTTGGTCAGCCAAGCTTCTACTAAGACTATCTTGAAGAAGTCTTGGACAACGTTGTAACATGCCTTGGCTTCTCCATTACATGGAGCTAGTACATCTCTTTGGAGGAGCAGGCGGATGTGGCTCTAACATTCCACTATTGGGGCTAGCAGGTTTACATTGATGTATTGTATGATTGTGACTCACACTTATTTATATAATAAGAGCCAACACATTTTCATGCATATGGTGTTATTGTAGTTGGACTGCTCCAGTTTCCTTAATAATATATGTTGTTTAACTTATGTACTTGTGTATGAATTGATTTGTATGAAATTATATGAATCTTGTTGTTAATGTGTTGCTTATGTTGTTAATGTTGTCACCGTTCGCATCGACTACTCTGTTGGACATCAGACAGACCTTTCACTTGAACCTTGCTATAAGAATCGTCACACTCATCTTGGATTGATCCGTGAGTGTTGCACGTGTTATCTTACCTTGTATGATGTGACTGCGGCATTTAAGTGGACTGCTCTGCCAGAAGATGTGCATGTCCTTTTTTGTTGTGTGTTCCTAGCTAAGTTGGGACTGATCCCTTTCAACCTGGAACTCACCTTCACCTCCTTCCACCTTCAAAGTGTTGGAACCTCTCATACACCTTCCTTGACTCACTACATCAGTCAAACCCTTACTGATGATAGAGTTATCCTACTTGCCTCTGTGTGACATCACAGTCAAGCCATTACCTTACGACCCACTACTGGGACTCCTACACCAAATAGTCTGAGGTCTAATTGTGACTTCTTACTGGGGAGATCCCCTTGATATGTTGGCAGGTCCAACACTGTCAACGTTTCTGGTGCTAGAAGGAGGGCCTGATGACAAGTTGTGTCCTCTCATCTAGTTTTGAACCTTTGCATATCTTTCATGGAGTCTTGCACTCTTCTTCCCCTGAGGTGTTTTTCAAATCATGAAGATGTCTCCATCTCAGGGAAGCTTTTCGATCTCTTGTCCACTCACACGTATGATGGTGAAGGCGAAGTGGCCTAGCCTAAGAAATTACATAACTTTCTTTCTGTGATTCCTGAGGAAGATGAGTTTTCTGACGAATAGGTTGGTTTGCTGCTTGCATACACACTTCATGAATCTCCATTTTGTTGGGTTCTCAGCCTATTGGCTGACACCATGCACTCATTTGATCACTTTTGTGATCTTATTGAAGACACTTTCTATCATTTTGATCCAGACCATCTTGACCTAAAACTGTTACAGCAATGGAGGGCTCCACGTGAATCCGTTATTGATTTTTGGTAGCGCTTCCGTGACTTGCAGTTTCAAGCTCCGAGGAGCCCGATGAAATTTTCTTATCTTTGGGACCAGTTCGAGTACTGCCTTAAGAAATCTACCCGTCCCAAGAGAAATTTTGAGATAAAGCCTCGCTCAACATTCTTCGTTGATGGAGCTGCACAATCTCATGTGGAAGCAGGCACTGTCTCAACTGACTATACACCTCCTCTTATTCAATAGCTCCACCACTGTCCAGTGATGTTGAGGATCATGCTCACACACCTGTTCATCCTTCACACCCTCCCAACACAACCTCACTCAATTTTCATGTGGATTTGGTTGTGATTCCGTCGAGTCCTCATATGCATTCTTTTCTATGACCTCCGTCTTCGCACTCGGGTGTTCCTTCGGATGATGTTGTCTTGTGTTCATCCATTCTGGACTGTTCACTTGTTGTGAACGAGGAACAACCCACTGATGGAGTTGGTGTTGCACAACCAACATGCGTTGTCATTCATGAAGAGTATGAGTGGGATCTTGAGCATCAACACTCGATGAAGGATGACTCCCTTCCGTCTGAGCCCCCTCCATTCTTTCCCAACATCGTTGGTGAACCTGCCATCCATGATTTAACATGTGTGTCTTCATCCACAGATGCACCCATTGTTGATCTTTCGCAAGACACACCATATGTTAGCCCATCATCCGACAATGGAGAGGACCAATCATTCATTGGAAATCCACTTGATCTTTCATATGCTTTTTCCGAAAACACAGAGGGTGAACATCCTTCCTCCTCATCTACCTCTTTGTGATTCATCAAACCATGAGGATGCCAACCAACATCTTGAATTTTCTGATTTTGGTTTTCGTGATCTCTTCACCTCACCATCCAATCACGATTTTGATTCTCTCATTGCTAACCCGTCTAAGCCACTGGTCTATGAAGATCCATTTGTCAACGAATTCGAAACCCCACAGACCATCGAGGCACTTCAGCCTGAGCTGATCGTCATGTTAGGCCCTTGTTGTCATGAGGTTGGTTTTGCTTTCAATCAGGAATTTTTCAAACACTCAAGGCTCCTCATCGGTCATCTGTATGCACTCAAGATCAATCTAACACTTAGATTTTACTTCCTCCACTCAAACTACACAATCTCATTGCTCATGCATTGGAGTTTTACATTGCAAGCACTCGTGCATGATGCAAGTTATCTTTGTTTCTTTCATTTTATTGCATGTCACAATCAAGAGCGTGCTTATGCTTCAAAGTTTCATGTAGTGTCATACAACACCATGATAAGTCCACGGACTGCCCATCATGCACATGCATGCACTTATGTCCCGTGGGCACTTTGAATCACGAAGTGTGGTTGTCTTCATTGTTATATATTTCTTGCTTGATGGTTCACACAACTGGGCTTCTTGCGGACCAAGCCTTCACCAACATGGGTCTACCAATGCACTGGTGGCTGCGTTGGAAGTATCACTTCACATGATCAGGCCCATGTGCCGTTAGTGTAGGAGTAGGAGTAGTGTTTTCTTTCAGTGGTTTTCTTGCATGTTTGTTTGCTTATGTGCTTTGTTTTCTTGTTTGTTTGTTTACTTTCTTCACTTTCAATTTTTCTTCTACTCTTGCTTTGCTTTGTTGATTGTTATTTCGTTCGCTTGTTTTGTTCATAGGCTAGTTTTGCATGAAACCATGTATGACTCTTGAAGCGAGTTGGGTAAAGTACAAGAGGGCTTGTACAACTATCACTAATTCGTTATTTGTCATCTTGCCTCTATATGATGAGCTTGTTACTTTTAGTCCATGATACATTGAAGGAAAATATGTATTGTTCGAAGTGAACCTTGGTGTAAACACAATGCTTGCGCACTAACTAGTGTCACATTCTCTAGTCGATTGTTTTTGGGTTAACCCTTGTCAACTCAGTCAAGTAGAGTAAGGTAAGGGGGGAAAACTTAACAAGTGTGTCAAAGATACAATAAATTACTTCTCTGTTGGAACAACCTCTTTTGCTCTTAATAAGTTGGGATCCCTCTTCTGCCTTTGAAATGAATAAGTGTTATGCACAGTGAAAAATGAAAAGATGAAAAGTCAAAATGAAAAATGAATAAGGTGAAAAAGGATAAAGGCTTCCCATGCAAGGAGGTGATGAAAATAACTCTGCCAGGGCACTGACCATGCTCACTGGTAGCGGAGCCATGCTTGTGTTCCTATGTGAATCCATCGAGGTATTGTCCAGGCCTGCTGGCAGTGGAGCAACACTAGAGATGAAGCTAAGACTCTGATGAATATGTTGCTTGCGCACCTATATACCCCTCAACCCCAATCAAAACAATTGTGTTACATTGGCTTGGAATGTGTGTTAATCAACCAATGTTTTGGTAGATGCTACATCTTACAATCAAGTTAGTGTGAAACCAAGATGATTTGAAAACTGAACAATATTTTTGAGGTGTTAGACTTTCTTTTCATGAACAAGGTCCATTCAAAAAGCTGGAATTCTACCAGTGTGTCACCAAGTGTTGTGGCGGCTACAACCACCCTCCAAAATTTTGCCTTAGCCTCGTTTTGGAGCCTCCTTTGCAACCTTCACAGCAGCTTGCCTTGCTTCATCAAGTTCACAAGCTTCAATGTCCTTCTTGCACAAAGGCAGCCTGTCAGCCACAACTTGATCCATTCCCCTCACAGGCTGTTCACCCGAACTTGGTCCAGTTGCAAGCTGAGTAGCTTCCCCTTGAAAAGTTCTCATTTCTGGAGGGAAACTAGCCTTCCCTCTAGAAATTGCACAATCCTCTATGGTAGCTTGTTGGGCTCCAGGATTGCGCAATCCTTCCTGCTAACACTCCCAACAAGATTTTCACAAATTTCCCCAGCAAGGCTGCTCAGCCAAAAATTTGCGCTAATTTGGGTAGAAGTTAGTTGCTTTGCCCATAAATTGCGCAAATCTTGTGGGAAGCTAGCCCAACTCTCAACCAGAAATGTGCATTTTTCTCCAGTAGTCGAGCAGTCTCTTGCATGTGTAGCTGAGTTGACTGATGCCCTCTGGGATTGAGCAAAACAGACTTGCATACATGGGTTACTTCTCCGAAGGCAGCATGCAAAGGAATCCCTTGTTTCAGGGATCTATGTTTAGCAGTTGGAGGTTACATGCAAGGAGTAATTCTGAAACCTCCCACCAAGTGTCACTTCCCCTAGATTCATGGCATGCATGTCACAACCTCGATATTATAAAAACTCATCAATGGATGCTTTAGATCTCATTCCTCACATCAACCTTGTAGCTCTGACATCCCACATCACATCTAGGAGCATTCAGCACATTCAACTTAGCTGTTTTGGGGTAAGCCCACTTCCCATGCCTTATGCTGTATTTCTGTCGGTTTTTTTGTTTTTGCTTGTGGGAGTACTATTTGCTTGATTTATTTGAATGCTTGTTGTTGTTTACATATATGCAAGCTTGCCCGAGCTCTATTTCAGTTTTTGTTGCTATCTCACTTTTGTCGCATGAATGAAATTGCTTTGCACAGACGTTCGCGCAACCGGCGAACTGCCTCACCCACATGCACGTTGATATGTTTGTTGAATATTTCATTCATGTTTTGCATGCACTGTCAATCACTCTTGCTATCACTTAATGTCACCATGCATTTACTATCTTAGTTACTTTCAATTTCCCATTGGTGAGTCGGGCCAACCTTGGCCTGGACTCTACCTTCACCAAGGTTGCATTAAGCAATATACGGAGGGAAGACTCACCTCCCTCTCTAGATTTGTGCATTCCTTCCTAGCACTAGTCTCTAGAACTATTTTACGCATTTCTGGAGGACAGTGGTTGCCTGGCCCAAGAAATTGCGCAAATTTGTCCCTAGGCTAGCAGTCCTTCCCAGCTAGAATTGCACATCACACAATCCCAGTAGTTAGCAGCTAGACTGGACTATGCATTGCACAGTTCTAGTAGTCAGCCAGTATCCCATCAGCCCAGACTATGCCTTAAGCAGTCTTGGCAGTCGGTCTCCTGACCTCTCGGCCAAAATTGTGCAACCTTCATGATCATTCACCCAGGTATGTTCCAAGTCAGTTCTAATGTTCATTTTGGTTTTTGACTGACAGATTTCTTTCTATGAGTGTTTCCATGTCTCCAGGTATCGCAGGTGTTCATCTACCTTTCAGCAGTATAGGTATAATGGTTTCTAGGAGAGCAGAGACGAGGACACCATTTAGAGCACACTTGGGGATGCAGTCGATCAAGTGTCTATGAGCTTGCCTACTCACGAAGCCATCAAGTTGTTCATAGACAAGGACATAAAGAAGTAGCATCACAACAAGCAACATCATGAACAACTGCTGAAGGCAGCATACCGAATGCAATGGACGTAGTGAATGCAGCGAATGTAAGAGGAAGGTTGTTGACAACACAGAGGCAGAACAAAGTTACAAGATCAATCAGACCCACTAATAATGAAAGAAACTTTGGAGACTCAAGCTATGAGGTGACAGCCTGACATGAAGGTCATGTGAATACAACAACTCAAGGAAGAACATGAAGCTGCACAAACAGACAAATGAGTTGTAGCAGGATCAGGAATAGCAGTGGGCAAAACATGCACTCATGGATGAAACTGCACCCATACAAGTTAAATATCCATCCCAACAACTGACACGGATCAGACATGGTGAGTATTTTTGTTGATCGCATGCAAGGGATTCGGCAACATGCATGTTGTTGAGTGCACACATGCAGTCCAACCCATTCAACACACTCACCAAGGCGAAGACAAGAAGCAAGTCCAACAGGGGTTGAACATGTAATTCAGAAAGTTGATGCGCATGCCCACCATCACACACTTGAAGATCAATATGGACACTATGCATTAGTATGTTGCCAGTTCAGCCACACCCAAGAAGACCATGCGCATGTTAGCAGACGAGTTGGATGAAGGAGCCGAACCAATGGACCAGTTGCAATAGAGGCAAGAGTTCGCTTCAACAAGATGTCACCATGAGGTGCATGCACACCATCATGGATGACCAAAATTGGCATCATCTCACCACCTTCACCATCATAAGCATTTCAAAGAGTTGCTCTCATCACAGCGGACTGAGTGTCAGTGATGTCTTGTAAGGCTTGCTCAAGCCATGTTATCTCACATGAGTACTTGTGCATTGTAATGTTGAGTCATGTCAAGTGTAATTCAAGTGTCAATAAGTGGATGTAACAGTCATAAAGTAGGTGAAGGGTCATGAGGGTAGTTGAACTATCACAAAGGGGAATTTCAAGGGTCACTCCATCCTTTTCTATAAATAGTCCCTCACAACTCATTGTATAGGCTTTTGGTCAGCCAAGCTTTTACTAAGACTATCTTGAAGAAGGCTTGGACAGTATTGTAACACGCCTTGGCTTCTCCACTGCACGGAGCTAGTACATCTCTTTGGAGGAGCAGGCGAATGTGGCTGTAACGTTCCACTGTCGGGGCTAGCAGGTTTACATGGATGTATTGTATGATTGTGACTAACACTTCGTTATATAATAAGAGCCAACACATTTTCACGCATATGTTGTTATTGTAGTTGGACTGCTCCAATTTCCTTAATAATATATGTTGTTTAACTTACCTACTTGTGTATGAACTGATTTGTATGCAATTATATGAATCTTGTTGTTAATGTGTTGCATATGTTGTTAATTATGTCACCGTATGTGTCGACTGCTCTGCCGGACATTAGACAGACCTTTCACTTGAACCTTGCTATAAAAAGTGTCGCACTCGTCTTAGAATGATCCGTGAGTGTCGCATCCAAGTGGACTGCTCCACCAGAAGCTGTGCATGTCCTTTTGTGTTGTGTGTTCCTAGCCAAATTGGGACTGATCCCTTTCAACCTGGAACTCACCTTCACCTCCTTCCCCCTTCGAAGTGTTGGAACTTCTCATACACCTTCCTTGACTCATTGCATTAGTCACATCCTTGCTACTGATAGAGTTATCCTACTTGCCTCTTTGCGACATCGTGGTCAAGGCATTACCTTACGACCCACTGTTGGGACTCCTACACCAAATAGCTTGAGGTCTAATTGGAATTCTTCCTGGGGAGATCCCCTTGACATGTTGGTGGGTCCAACACCATCAACAGGGACCATGGATGAGAGCACAGGTTTCAAGAACAGTTGAAAGGCATCCAAATTTATGGAGAATAAGACAGGGGAAACCAAAATTGTTGTTGGAATAAACTCATTCACAAACATACCATATGGTATGTTGCAATGGATAATATTTGTCAATGTAGAGAGAGCATTGCATAGATAATATTTGTTAATGTAGAACAAATCATATTTAATTGACTAAAATATTTACGAAAGAAACAGATCTAGATTATGCATGGAGAGAATAAGAAACAAAGGATTAAGGGTGTGTTGTGTTGAGATAATAAACAAAGTCAGATTAAGTCAAGTAGGCCAGAGCGCCAGAGAATCATAACATGATTGAGAAATGGATTGGATGCATGGACTCCAAAGGAATGGAAACACTAGAAATCCAGTTATATACGTGAAAGGTTGCACACAACGTTGATTAGAGTAGAGACAACACGTGGAGAGATGAAAGAAATGGGGTGGGTTTATGTCGACTTCTACCTAACACCAATCACCTCAATTTCGATCCAATAATTTTAGAAGGATCATCTGCAGTAATCGTTCAAAGTTAACATAAAAAAGGAAATCCATCTATATACAAGCGAGCCCCCAAAATTTGGATGGACTCCCTTGAAGTCAACAGTTACTTCTTATAGGGGAAAGCCTTGGAATTGGTGATTCAAGAGAGGTCATAGAGTGAACCTAATCTATTTCAACAAGGATTTTTCATTTAAAAAAGTTGAGACCATGATCAAATGGTTTGCATCGACGTCAACTTTAACCACACAATTCCAATGTAACTCAGCAACACACGCACATTCATGTGACACATTGTAAGAAATATGGTATACTTGAAACCATAGTTTCTAAACAAGTACTTATTCAATAGTAAAACCCCAATGTTCAGAATATATCATGACGATATCTATATGAAGATAAAAGACCTCCCCTTCATGGCTAGAAGCTTGGATCCCATTGTGATTCACCTTGTTCCAGGGCCTTTCCTAAATCTGCTCAGAATTTGCCGACAATGACTTCATAAAAAAACTAAATATCAGTCAATGATACACATATTTCCTTGAATTAACACTTGTAATACATGTGCAATGTTCCACATATAATACATGCATGGTGCTTCATGTTTGTTCTTAAAAAACAATTAATCGACAAATTTATATTATTTAATTTAATTAACCATTAAATACATTTCTCGTGACCACTTGTCCATCCTACCATAACATCTATCATGCATGTTTGACAAGGTGCATTGTTTTAAATTATTTTAAGATCATCCATCAGTAAATATAGTTCCCGTCGATGTAGGTGATGATTAAGAGATTAAGGTATGGAACTACAAGATGTGTCAAGGTCTCTTTACATTCGTTGGGCACCTTGACTACATCTAGACAATTAATTTTCAGAGTGAGTATCCTTAGATTGTTAGTGCAAGTGATGATTAGACAATAAGGTGTTGGAATTGGAAATCATGGGTTTGCATATTTGTCCTTACCAGTCATAATCACTATGTGAAATCTGCTTCCTTTCATCCTAAGGAAGATCTAGTTGTTTCAGCATCGTTTAATGAAATTGTTCGTGTATGGGACATAAGTGGCCTTAAGAAAAAAATGGTGTCTCCAACTGATGATATTTCGAGGCTGGCACAAATGAATACATATATTTTTGGTGGTGTTGATGTTGTTGTGAAGTATTTACTCAAGGGAGATGATCGTGGTGTGAATTGGGCTACTTTTCATACCAGCTTGTCATTAATTGTTTTTGGTGCAGATGACCACCAATTCAAGCTTGTCTTTAATTTAAAAATCTTGTACAAGCCAAACATCCACATCAAATGTATGATATACCTTTCCATTTGGAGAAGGCAGAGATTGAAGACTATTTGTTTAATAGTTTATAACTTTTAGTGCATTTTACATACAAATCAGTAGAGTTAAGAAAAGGAACAAAGAGATATACATTTAACCAGGATTCTAGACATATCAACCCATATTATGACATTTCAAATGTACCATACATATTTCAACACAAGGTGATTCCTCCAGAAGTAGAAGCCATCCACAATAATGGAAAGACAAAGGAGGCAAGCATATATCATTCCAGTTGTTTATTGAGAACGATCAGAAGGAACTAATGAGAAGGTGCATTACTTGAGGCTAAAACCAATCCTATTCAATAGCAGTAGCTTCCATTCTAAGTTTAGAAGTTAGGAAAATGTCCATTTTGCAAAACTCTTTGGGGGACTCTCTAAACACTCCATTGGATCTCATTGTTCCATGTTTTGGTTAGATTCCAGCTATGGAAAACCGTACATGGGATATGCAATCTCTCTGTCTCATGGTCTACAAATTCATACAATCCTGTAGCAACACTGTTAAGGAGATATTGGAAAAATATCATTGTTAATACTGTAAGTTCAAATGCAGTCATTATTTCCATACATCATATTTATGTCATACTGCTATATGCCACTATTTCATCGTCTTTCATCAAGATTGTTGTGCTACTATTGCTTCAACTACTATAAGTAAGTATCACATGTAACTTACAAAGATAGCTCTAGTATTAAGGTCAAACAGGAAATAATGTTCTTATTCAAGGAAATCTTCAACCAAGACTATTGTTGCTACAATGATCAATATGACTGCAAATCACCCTATATGACTATTGAAACAATGATAATGAGGCCAACATTACACTAAATAGTTTTTTGTAAGTGATGAAGGCCCTATTTTCTAACTCATGACATGATCCCTTTGAAGATATAGTTTTGAGGCACACTTATCAAAATAATCTTAATAATATTGTGACCATGCAACCTTGTCATCTTAATTAGGTTTTCTTCACTTGTTGATAGGATTGTAGGCACAAACAAAAGAATATACTTCCACAGACGTTCAACTGCAGGAGCCTGAGCTTATGTAAGGGCCAAAAGACTTCAATTCAATACTTCTCTTACTTTTATGATACATAGACTACCACCTTTTAATGGACATCAAAGGTTATATATGTTCAAGCCTATTTGAACTACAGTTGAGGACAAATATGCCACTTGATTAAAGCTAAACATTATGTCTTTTTCTTTCTCACAAATTCACTGAGAATTGAGAAAGAAATTTCATGAAAATACGTTATATACCTTGACTTTGGAGACCATAAATTGTCACTATGGAATGCCCTAATATGCAGGTTTGTGTCCTGCACCAAGACTTCAATGCATTCAAACCAAATACCTTGAGTTCAATATTGATGCCTACAATGTATGTTGCTATAGGACCATAGAGATAGACATTTAGAGTAGCCCACAAACTATCCTTAGCTTGATTCTTAAACTGTAGAGAATGAGGATACTTAGAGGACAAATAAAGGCCAATTGGATAAGTGTCAAAAAAAATTGTTGCCTTGAAAGATGCTTCAAAATTTGATTCCCTAGTGAGTGTTGGAGGTCATTTTCTTTAAATAGACAAGAAAAAGGAAATGGAATAACTAAAGGCTCCTGGGAAAACGATTGCACATATAGATGCAAAGAATAAAAAGGGTGATAAAAGGAAATAAACCCATTGGTCATTTAGGATGTTAATTGAGAGAAATATGCACAACAGTCACTGAACTTAACTTTCATCTATTGAGATGGAAACTCTACTCATTTATAGAGCCTGCAACAATTAAGAAACATAACACTCTAACTCTTCCCATTGGATTCCAACTATGCCTATTGCAAGCAAAGAGTTATAACTTTTCCCATTCACATATGGCTATATGTCTCAAAGGAACACACAAGTTTGGAAATATATGGAAATACTATGTATTGGTGTCTGAGCATTCACCCAATATTTGCATCCTAATGATCATACAAGCATGGGAAAGTTGTAGTAATTAATAAATGCATATTGGAAAGATCATGGCAATAGGGTCATCCAAACAATAGTTAAGATATTTTCACAGTTAAGACAGTTGTCGTTACATCCATTCAATCCCAAAAATTTAGTTAATAAATCTATTGCATTTATTCAAGCATTAGGCTATGAGAAATCTACCATATGTAAATGAATGGGCATAGAGGTTGTAATTAATCTTCACACATCTTCCTAGTGTTCATACAATAGTAACAAGAGGTAAATTACATTCACAATTGCAAAATAGTAACTAATAAATAAGTTCCTATAGCTATACTCTTCACACATTTTCCCACTATTCATACAACAATAAAAAGAGAAAAATTACATTCACAATTGCAAAGTAGTAACTAATAAATAAGTTCCTATAGCTATATCATACTCTGGCTTGGAGAAAGAGAAGTTGTAACATGTGATAGATCACAAGGTAAACAAGCAATTGGAGAGTTGTCGCAGTGGGTGAATTCATTCAATTAGAATGGAATACACAAATAACAAAATATTACTCAATGAAATTTACAAATGACACTAAAATAGCAAAAACCCTGAAACTTGTTGCTCTTGCTTCCACCATTAGCATCACAACGACAAAGAGAGATGTAGAAGTCTAGTTTCCTGTGCTTGTCATTCTTGATTACACTCACAACATGACTGTTGCTACTAATTGATGCACAAAACCAGAAATCTAAAGGATGAAACCATAATCCTCTCGAGAAAATCAGAATCTCAAACATAGTAATCATAATTAGAAGCACCAATCTTTCTTGTTTGAGACTGGCAGAGTTGAGCACAAGGGACATGGTGATTTGATATCACAAAACATGCACATGGAAAGGAGAGTCATGTGTATTAATAACCTTCTTCACTATTTTTTCACGCCTAATATCTCCCTATAATGTAATCAAATGTTTTGTTTGTTAGCACATCTACAAAGCTTTTAGCGCATAATAATAATACACAACTAAAAAGTTATTTTTGGAAGATAAAACTATTGGAAAAAGTCTTAAACTAAAAACTTACCCATTGGTTTGTTGTCAAGCGTAGTGTCACGGGTCTAGAGATTTATCTTAACTCTCTGACCTACCATGCATTAGGTTGCATGCCATCATCCCTTCCTTTGGCCCATCCTTTCTTTCTAAAATTCCCCTAATTTATCAGGGAAATGACCAAACCATGCAAGGATTATTAAGATAAACTCCCCTCGAATAATCAGATTTTACTTGAAAAATCAAATATAGAGCCCAAATTATTTAAATCTATAAACACCCTCACAATTTGCCAATAAACATTTAAAATATGAAGAAAACCCTATAAGTTGTGCCTAAGTCCATGAAAGACTGAAATGAATTTACGAGATGGTGTCGATGTCAACAACTAGAATGATAATTACTGGATTCAAAACTTAAATGAATTTAAGAGATGTTATCAATACAAACAACTGGAATGATAACTATTAAAATTATGCCATCATTTCTTGCCATATTTTATTTCTAAAATTGACCTAATCAATCAAGGAAATGACCAAACTCGATCAAGGAAATGATCAAACTCTATGAGGATTATTATGATAAACTCCCCAGAACCGCCAAATTTGACCTAGAAACTCTGGTATGGAGTTATTTATATGGGAAATGATTAATTATTAATGACATAGATTTTAGTGATGGTTGTTATATAGAAGTGCATCTGATTTGCTGGATAGACAATGGAAAAGTGCAAACGAATCTATTTCATCTGCACACAAGCATAAAAAAAAACTATAAGTTTCAAATATTTATGATATTCCAAGATATAAAACACTATATTCAAATACAAGTTTGCAAAAGGTTCTTACAATGTGTGAAAATAATAAAACATAAATTAAGCTGCAATATGTCGATATTATTCTTTCCCTAAAAAACTGCAATTAAAACTTGAAAATAAAAATATTTAGCTGTAGAAACCAAACCCTAAAAATTCTTTGAAATTATCTGAGAAAAAGAGGAAAGAAGCTACATAGGTATAAATGTCGACCGATGCATTTTTCTTTGCAAATCAAAGTCGACAAATCCTTTTTCTTCCAAAAGCAATCGAGCTCTATCAATCTACCAAGCAAGGAAAAAGAAAATATAGAAAAAACAACATAATTTTATTTCAACCTATGTTAGACAATCATAGCCCAATGTATAATATTAGAACCAAAAGCACAAAATAAATGGTTTTCAGGACTAATTATAAAATTTAAGATACAAAATCCATAAATGTACATGATCTAACAAAGTCAGTAGAAACCAAGCCAAGTTGATTCATTCAAAAGTTTAGGCATACCTGTACAAACTAGGTGAACCACCATAATTAAGCAATCTCGCACCATCCACCATAAAAGAATCCTGCACCATCAAGGCTTCCCACACAAAAGGAATAATGATTTATGGGTGGGTGAAGAAGAGGATCCAGACATGACTAGTGGATGGTAATAAAAACAAAGAGAGAATAATTAGAAGTTATATATAAAAAAATTAAATAAAATGATATGACAATTAGAAAAATATATATATATATATATATATATATATATATATATATATATATATATATATATATATATATATATATGTATATGTATATGTATATGTATATGTATATGTATATGTATATGTATGTATATATGTATATGTATATGTATATATACATATACATATATATATACATATACATATACATATACATATATATATACATATACATATATATATACATATACATATATATATACATATACATATATATATATATATATATATATATATATAATATATATATATATATATATATATATATATATATTATATATTTCCTGCAGCTGGATCTCATGTGGCTGCATGAATCTCAAGTGTCACCTTACATGTGCTCTACGATGTAAGCTCACGTAAAGCATCTTTTAGGCTGATTTACCCATTTCCTTCGAAGGCTGTGCCATGAGGAGAGGATATTGTGTCTTATTAGGTAGGATTTTGAACCAGACATTACGGTTGTGCCCTCCCGGTGTTGGGCCCATTAGGATGTTTGTGCCCTCCCAGAACCAAACCTGTACATCTTTGTTTTCTCATGAACTTAGACAAATTTTTTCCAAGATTAGATTACAAAACAAATGACCTTATATCATTTTGGTATTACTTAGTATGAGACAAGTTACTGCTGAGGGTGTTGACCCACGTTGCCCATCTTGAAGGAAATGTGAGCTCTGCATGGCGAGGAAGATTTTGATGGTGAGAAGGATTTATTCCCCCTATTTTTTTTTGTGCTTCGAGGTTTGACTAATTAAACTACTTGAATATTTATAATTGTACTAACATCCCATTCCATCCCATTCCCCAGATATATTCCCAAATCCCTGAGTGTTTTTTTAGGTACAACCCCATGGAACTTTAAGAAGCTTTCTATCATGAACAAGAACTTTTACTGGGCATACTTCTAGGAACACCAATCCAAATAGCTAGACTAAAGTTGTTGCAAAGAAGATCCTTCAAAAGCAATTAAATGGTGGGGATCACACCAAAAAAACAAATTTGGTTAGACCAACCTTTGAAAGCAGGAAAATCACATTTCATAGGTCACTGTTGAACTATAAGATTGAAGATGTGTTGGGGTAGATGACGAATCATTAGTCAATGTTAGAATCAAGGCACTTATACCCACCATTAATTCAACAACAAATCCTGAAGACAAAAAGTTAATGTAGTTGGAGTTTAAGGTTGTAGTTGGATTTTGAGATCCACCGCACCATGTTCCCAGAGTCAAGCATCCATGGATAGATGAGTGTGTTCCCCTATTTGTTTTACATAGGGCACATCTAGAGCCAGAAGCACCACACCTTGGAATACACAAATTGGCATAATGATAGCGGAAAGATGCTGGCTTGACTTTGAAATTGACTATTCAAGTTGGGGCATATCTCGTGTCTCAACCTTAATTGTTCATATTTTGGTGGCCAGATTGTAGGCGTTATTGACAAACGTTCAAAACCAAACACAATTCCTTCTAATTCAGGCTGGACCCCTTCTTCGCTTTCCCGTGGAGTATCTCTCATCTATCACTAAGTTATCTATTCCACTAAGCCAACAGAACCACTTAAAATTTCCCCAATAGGATGATCCTTATAAATCTACTAAATCTCTGTAAAATCACAATCACAAGGCTATTTGGTAAGGTTTACTTATTTTTGACTAAGAGATATGAGATTGATCGAATGGTCAACCACCTTAGCGATCCAATGGTCACTATCTTGTCGCTCAAACAATTTGCATGACCTTTAACCGACTTTACGGACCCGATGAGGTTTATAACCACTCGCCCTATAGAAGTTTGGGTTCGGCTTTTCCCACGTACTTAATTCCTTAGGACAGACACGATGGGGTTTATGGACTGTAACATAGTCAATGTCGGGTCCGATTCAGGAGCTAACGTTCACCCAACTCTTTAGCCGATATCCGTCGGATAACGATGGCCACTGGTCCTCCAACTTGCAGAGACTTCTAATAAACCACGAGTTAACACCAAGATAACCCCACTGTGGATAGATCGTAAGGTGTTGAAATTAAGATCAACAACTTAGGATGAATGTAGTCCTTCAAGCTGGTCAAGGAAACTGTATACCTTCAAACTCCGCAATTCATAATACACGCAAAAATAAATTAAACTTGATTACACAATACTCGAACTTTTTAGAATTAAACAGGAAATTCAAAAAAACACATTGAAATTGGCAAAGGGATGCAACACCTCTGGGATTGACCAAATCGACACAGAAAGATACAGAGAGATATTTTCTGCAACTAAATCTTATATCTGGAAAAAAAACCGAATCAGTCAAAATCCCCTTATTATGATTCGAAACTTACATAAAACTATTTCAATTAACAACCAGGTCCTAAATCAAAGGACCAAACTAACTAATCCTATCTAATCTGCATGATATTCTCCTCGAGAATCTCCACTACATCTAACTACTTGAATTTATTACATGATAATCTATATGCTAGATTCCAGTCTAACTCCTATCTAGAAAGCTTTGAAAATTGACAGCTAAAGGACCCCACTCCTTTGCTTTTGCCTTTAAGCCTCATGCTCCTGCATCATATTTGTACCTATATCATACCTAGGAATATTGGAATAAGGTCTGAACAAAGGGACACATATATGCAATGGATTTCATAATATACAACAAGGGTGAGACATATTCAAAGAGTTTTCTCATACTTTTCAACACAGTACAGGTGGTTTCAATATTACATGTAAATGAAGTGGTGCATCGCCTTAACACAATAGGAGTAAGGTTATGAGGAGCTTCAACAAGGCACAATTTCAAATCCAATTGGTAGAGAAGGGTGAAAAAGGTACAAGTTTTCTCTTAATATTCTTATTCTTATTATGTGCAGAACAAGAGGCATTATTTAAACAATTATTTGAACTTGCCTTGAAAATTCGTGTCTAGTAGTTCTTCTTAGTTTCATTCAGGCTCGTTCTTTCCACTAGCAGGGTTTGTTTTCTCTCCAGCAATAGAGTGACTCATTATTTCCACTCGCAGCTCTTTCTTTCCACTTGCATATTTCCAACGAATCATAACTTGTTCCTTCCACTTGCAACACATTCTTTCCACTTGCATCTTTTCACTAGTAGCTTGTTATTTCCACTTGCAGGGACATCAAGATTTTTTTTCTCTTCATAAACAAAACCTGATTCTAATAGCTCTCATATTCATATTCATTGAATGAATTGCTTAAACAACTAGCTATGCCACCGGTTTTGATGTTTCCTACCTTGCTCTTGGCAGTGCAGGTGAAACATAGCACAACATATTATCGTCTCGTTTTTGGCACTACAAAAACATGCATTGAGCACCTGGAAACCTAGAAACCTCAACCACATTAAATGAATTTAGCTCAACTCTCCTATAATAACATAGGATTTCATGGCATTAAATATGCTAAACTAATGCTAGCATTAGTTGACACCTTCGAAATACGAACCACACAAATCCAACATAACATATGTTTATAGTCTCTCTACTTCAGGAAGAGGCCAAACAAGACCATGAAATAAATTGTAATATGGTTAGTAGGATGCAAAGTACATTGTGGGGTTAAAAATTCACTCAATTCTAACACGAATTAATGCTAAACATATGTTTATGATTACTATAGTCCCATGCCAGATGACAAGGACTAATAAATATGATTATAACTAATTGTTATTTGTGAATATAGACTAATTTTTATAATAATAAAAGAATTCCTTTTCTTGAAGAAAAAATGTAATTTTATTAATATAAATAAAATTATATTTGCATGTGCTCATGGCATGCTGTAAAAATAAGAATTGTCACTATATCCACTAAAATTCTCTATCAAATCTAGAGATTTACCATAACAAAAATAAAAAACCAAATTAGTAGCATCCTATGTCAACATGACAAAAACCAACTCACTTACATAAGTAAAAATATACATGTCTCATAAAGAAACAAAACATACATATCAAAGTTGAAATAACTACATATATCAAAAACAATAAATAGATCATGCATGAGTTGCATCTAGATCATCTATTTGAAGCCCTTCAATGAAAGGCCTATGAAAGAACTTCGTGGAGGTACCATCCACCTACTCGCTAATTTTCTAGACTCTCAGAGCCTATGAAGAACCTACTTTAGCAAATATTCTTCTTTGTTCTGCTCCTTGTAAATATAACGACAAGTAATCTGGTTAAAACTTTGTTTAAGCAAAAGGATCTCCTCTAGAATGGGAATTAGTGTGTGAATGTGATAGCATTACAAATCATTGAACCGATTAATAATGAGCATTGAATCATAAAAAATATGCAATGTAAGAATATCCTTTTCAATGGAAAAGAGAAGTAAAAGTTTGAGGCCAAGTAGTTCCATGTAATTATTTGTGCCCCTCCCAATCCACTTTGAAGCTAAAAAAATTGATTTTCATGCATCTAGAGGACTACCCCTCCATCACAACAACCATTTATACTGCAACCCTATCAAAATATGCCCATGAAAAGGAGTGATCTACCACCTCTTCGTGATGACTCGTGGGACATGAATTTATTCTTCCGATGGAAGAAGCTCTAAGTCAACACATACATTGGCCATCACTCTCTTAGTAACCAATGATTAATCCTTAAAAAATTATTTGTTTATGGCTGTCCAAATATCCCCAACAAAGCATAGTGGGTAGATTCCTAAGGTGCTTTGGATTGATCTATTCCCATCATAATTTCCAAGCTTCCATAATATATGCCCTAACCCAATTTATGACTCCTGTTGATCTTTGATCAATTTCTAGAAAAAATCTGCAAATGAGCAGTTTATGACAATATGAGTTTCTATCAGAAAAATAAGAAAAAGCTAAAAACTGCTTTCAAACCCTTATCTACCATTAAGCAAAAAATGAGATCTGTTAAGGACAACCAAGAGCATCTTCAGCAAAAAGGAGTTTATATCATCAAATGTTCTTGTGGAGATCAGTACATAGGAGAAACTGGTAGATTGGTTAGGATCAGACTCAAAGAGCATAGTGCAGACATCCGTAAAGAAAGGGTCTGATCCTCAGCCCTAGCCGAGCATGTAGGTAAAACCAATCATCATATTTGCCTGGAAGACACCAAAGTCATTGCCAATGTAGAACACCATTTCAAGCGTAAGGTTAGAGAAGCTATTGAAATCATTAAACATCCTAAAAACCTTAATAGGGATGGTGGCATGGAAATTAGCAAAAACTGGAACCCCTTACTAACCCCCGCACATAATCTCAATAACGAGGTTAGCAATTCCTGACCTGCTATCATTTTTAGCCATGCTGCTCTTTAGGTTCCTAGGCATGAAGAATATCTAGGACCAAATAAACCTAATTATTATATGAATAACAATCAATTAAAAGCATGAAGCATTATTAGTATAATGTGAAATAGAAACAATAGTAAATAATAACTGCAGGTATATATAAATAATTATTAATTGAATCAATAACAATAATAGCTGGATTAATTTTATAATTTAGATAACACAATCATCATCGATCAAAAATTAATAACAATAATAATAGAATAAAAAAAAATTTCTAGTATATATAGATAGAAGCATTAATAAATATCATAACAATTTAAAGTAACATCTATCAATAAAAACATAAGGTTTAACAATTAATAACTAAGGTCAAACATTAAATATTTAAGAGGAACAAATGATAAAATAAATAAAAAAAGCATAGCAATAAGAATAATGCTAGCATAGCATAATTAATATTAACAATAAAAAAGTAAGCTTTAATAACAATACTTAAAATTTAAATTAATGAGAATACCATTAATAAATGATCATATAAAAATAAAAATAAAAATTCAATCTAAACATTTATGAATTCAAACCAATAAAAGCAGAAACTATAAGAAAAACAAAAACATTTATTAATAAACAATAAAATTTTAATGATATATTAAAAAACATTTATTAATAAACAATAAAAATTTTAATGATATATTAATATTAATGTAGAGATTAGAATAACTAACTAGTTTTTAAGCAATAACAATTTAAAGTAACATAGTTAATAAATATCATAGTTAATAATATAAATAACAATTTAAAGTAACATAGTTAATAAATATCATAATTAATAATATAAATAACAATTTAAAACAACATCTATCTATAAAAACATAAGGTTTAATAATTAATAACGAAGGTGAAACATTAAATAATTAAGAGGAACAAATGATAAATAAATAAAAAAAGCATAGCAATAGGAATAATGCTAGCATAGCATAATTAATATTAACAATAAAAAAAGTAGGCTTTAATAACAATAATTAAAATTAAAATTAATAAGAATACCATTAATAAATAATCATATAAAAATAAAAATAAAAATACAATTAAACATTTATGAATAACATTATAAACCAATAAAAACAGAATCTATAAGAAAAATAAAAAACATTTATTAATAAACAATAAATTTAATGATATATTAAAAAACATTTATTAATAAACAATAAATTTTAATGATATATTAAATATTAATATTAATGTAAAAATTAGAATAACTAACTAGTTTTTAAACAATATAATCAAAGGGCTTAAATAACAGAAATAATTAAATTATAAATGAGTCGGCTGTTTGTCTTCTCATCCAGCTTTTTCATATTTATATCGATCCTTCTCCTTCTTTTCTCCTCACAATTTGTCCTGATGATGAGTCTAGGTTCAGACTCGAAACGTCGACTTTAAAATATGAGCACTGTGGAATATCCGAACTCCATTCAAAAATACAATTGGTTTGTGCCCATAGTAACCATTGGCTCCATGTGACTTAGTCATCTCTCCAAGGCTATAAATACATAGAGTGTCAAACATTTAAGGCATGTGTTTCTTTAGGAGTGATTGATCTCTTTTCTTCTAGCCTACACATTGCTGGTGGGCCAGTGTATGATGTAAATAATAATTTTAATATTAATAGGAAGAAGACAAAGACAACAACATCAATTTCTTTTGCCATTTGCCTTTTCCACCTAATATTCAATGTCTATGTGTGCTTCATGGTGTTTAGATCCGTTTGTTGATGTTCACTTTGTTTTTCTGGTCATGGCTCATGATTAATAATGTTCATGCATTTATGGCTTCTCTTATATATATATGTGTGTGTGTGTGTGTGTGTGTGTGTGTATTCTCATGATTTGTGTATTCTATTGATTAATCACTGAGAGTATTAATGGTTTGTAAAGAATTTTGGCCTCATGGTGTCGACATTGATATCAACCTAGGATGTCTACCTAAGGAGTCAATTGTGGAGTCAATTGTGTTGGAATTGACCTCAAAACACTTGGAGGATTTTTCATGATGATCATAGTATTGATGACATGTTACTGAGGTGTTCCTAATGTTTTTAAAGGTTCTACAAATTCTAGAGATGCTTGCATAGGAATATGGAAAAGTTCTCGAAGCGTTGAAGAAATTTGACAAAGGTTTGAGTAGAGGATCTTGGTAACATAGCTTAATAGGTATAAAAATAGTGTTATAACGCACCCCAAAGAGCCTATTACTTGCATTATAATACATTTCTCGTGACTGAGGGCGTGTTACAACCTATAGGTGGATTTCCTGAATTGTATGTGCACTTAGATTAATTCCATGGGATTTTTCTATGGTTTTTGCACTTGATATTTCGTCAAAAAGTTCGAGGAGATTTGGTATTCATTCTAGAAGGTGATTAAGTCAAGGATAAGTCCCTCATTAAATGAATAAGTTCGAGGATCAAGTCAAGGAGAAAAATACCAGATTATGAACAAGAGTGTTTATCTCTCCATATCTATGAGCTATTGTTGTTTAATCACTTCAGATCATCTATTTATAGGAGGTAGCTTCATGTTGAAGAGGTTGGTTCTGTTGTGAGAGATAGGTATTTTAGATCATTGAGAGGCAATGGTGAGATGAGTGATATAATGTTGTAGCAAATATTTGATACTCCTGTAGTAGAGTGCACATGGATCATTTGTAGAGATAGAGCCTATATTGTGTGCATAACTCACGTCATAATATAGATTGTACGCAGAGTTAGAGCAATGTCATTATTATAGATTTGGTAACATGTTTGTGATTACTGGGGTTACTTATTATTCAGTAACTATTATATCTTGTATGGCTACAAATTTATATATTGTTGTAGCTTATATGTGAGAGGATTATAATGAATTGTAGTAGTAGTTTGAGTCAGTGTATATGCTACTTAATTAGTATATCTATGGCCGAGTGAGATTGTTAGATTGTTGTATGTATGTTATTGAGGTGATGAGAGTGTTTGTATGTTGGTTTGTTAAGTGTGTTGCTGAGTTGATTTAAGAGAAAATTGTTTGTTATGTTGCAAATTGTATTAAGTTGTATGAATATAGCAGAGATTGTAAGTCCAATATGAAAATGGATGAAATGTGGCTTAGAAATGTTTGATTGTAGAGAGCAGTGGATCCAATGTGAAACATTATGAATGAGGTCTACAAGACAGCTTGAAGGTTGGGGCCTTTAGTGAGGCAAGTAGTGGCTTGTTGTGACAGGGTGTACTGACATCCTTTAGGTAGAGGCCTATGAACATGGGAGTGGTGGCTGGATATACTATTGGATGTTGGGGCATCCAACAAGTGGTTGGCCTGCAACTTTATGAGAGTGGTGGCTTCCAGCAGGTGGTGGCATACAAAATTAATATAGGCAGTGGCCTGGAGAGATTAACATCTCACATGACTGGCAAGTTGTGGCTTGCACACTGGTGATGGCCAGTGATCACTCATAAAAGAAGATTTGAAGATCAAGAAGAAAGAAAAAGACAAATACTATCAACCGACGATGGTTTTTACCCTTTGTGTATTCACCTTATATCCCATGCTCTCTATGTGTGATGACATGATTTGATGTGTTTTTTCTCATGATTATTTTCTAATGTTATAGCTTCTCATGTGTTTTACTTGTTTATGTTTAGATTTACTCATATACTATGCTACTAATGAATGAATGAATCAAATTTTGTGATAATAAAAGTAAAAAAGTGGTAAAATTGAACATAAGGCACAACATTTATTCACCCCCTCCTCTTAGTATTGTTCAATGCTTCCAACAAGTGGTATCAAGGTTGGGCTCTTGGTTGTAGCTTAATCATTGGAGAGTAGATATGGGGAGTGTTGGTGACTTTTTTCTTTCCTAAAATGAATCCTCTAGGAGTATCTGTCCTCACTGCTGCAAATTTCAAGGTATGTCGTGAAAATGTTAAATGTCTATTATTAGCTTGTGGATCTAACATTTGGAAGTTGTTATGTGAAGGATGTGGTGAGGATCCACTTTCACCTAAAGTGATGAAGAATAATTCTTAAGAAAGATGCATTATTTATGAGAATCTCGATGATTAAGATTTGGAGAAAATAAGAAATCTAAAATATGCAAAGGACATTAGGGACATATGGCAAGTGCTGTTTAGAGGTGATAGCAACAGTAATGGAGAACAAAAGGTTGAAAAGCAGAGTAAGAATAAAAAAAATAATAAGGACACTTAGAAGCAAGAATCTCAACCACAAGAGTTTCATCCCCTAATGTAAGTTCAATAGATCGAGAGAATAAATCATAAAATCAAGAACCAAAGGTATTGCAGTAAAATGGATCTAAATGTATAAATACTAATGAATTTATGATAAGTTATGATTTAGATAGATATGATGATAATCTTGTTGATTCAGACAATCATGTTGATGAATGTGATAAACTAATGTTTCTTCAAGAATAATATGATTTAGCATTATATGTTATTGAAAGATTATCCATTGAAGTTAGTAAACTAACAACTACATGCAAAGATCAAGGAAATCTCTTGCATATCTGCAATGGCAAGGAGGCTAAGCTAAATGAAGAAGTCATCAGCCTCAAGACACAGTTAGATGAAGTTTTTATCTTAAAGATCCAAGTTCAAGAAGCTAAAATGATTAAGTTTTTTATGGCCAATTAGCTAAAATAAAAGGCCAAGTGGGAAATCTTGAAGTTGAAGTTATCACGTTGTGGAAGTAGCTGAAGTTGGAGAAGAGCATCGTCACCTTGGACAATTTTCTTGAGAACCAAATATCTCAATGTTAATTTTTCATAGGGATATATTGTTCTTTGCTTTGATACTTGCATTTCGTCATTAACACATTAAGCTCACCCCATAACATCATAACAGTATTCAGATTTACATCATTATTCAACAATAGATGCAACCATGTAGAAAGAACAATATTATAATCATCAATGCAACGAAACATAAGGAACAATAAAAGAAAAACATTCACACATAGAGACACTAGGATTGGTCGGAAACCAGGGGAAAGCCCACTATGGGGAAAACCCTTCAAAATTATTCTACTTAGATTTTCATCAAATGTTTCAACAAAAGAGAGTACAATGACCCATATCTTCATCTATAAAACTATCTAACAAAATAACTACAACATCCATGAATTGAACCCAATAATTCTTATACTCAAAAATTTGATTATGAAGTCTGTAATGAACTGTCACTGTCTGCAGTCAATAGCCGAACCCTGCAGTCATTGAGAGAAATCTTCAGAAGAATGATATTTCATTGTTTAGGTCTTGGTTGCATGGAGGAGTTATGTGAGTGACTATGGCTGCCTAGTCACTCCCTTATGCCTGACAAGCGAGCAACTGGGGTCAGATATGGACTTCGAAAACCATAACTCCCAATCACATGCATAGTGAGCTTTCCTTGCGATTGGAAGGTTCTAGTCGCATGCATGAACCTTTGTGGGAGTGAATTCGGTCGAATCCTTCTTGTGTTATGCCTGTGACTGAGGCCCAAAGCCCTAAATCAGAGATGCGAGCTTCAGACCTTAAAATTTCACCTTAGAATGAATTTATCCTCTGTGGATGAGCCTCAAACTTGTGTGAGCCAAAAACCAAGATAGAATAGTATGATCAAATACAAATGAGGTAGATTTCACTTGTATTTATAGCTTTCCAAGGGTGTCCACATTTCTTTAGGGCCGACCTTATTAAATGTGCACATGTGGGATTTTCTTCATAAGTACACTTTCCCTTATCCGTTTTGAGTGATCTTTAGGTCGATTTTGGTCCTCCCAAAAAAAGGAATTTAATGAAATCATTATCTCCATTAGGTGAGCTATCCAAAGTGGAATTTGACTGCAGTTGCATATTTTAACAATCCCTCTCAAATATGGAGAATTCCACTTGCATCTTGTCATGCGTATCCTATCAACAAATCATATCCAATAATTTTGTATCATCACTAATAATATCAATTCATCTCTTGATCATTCCTCATTATCTCTTGATTGTCCTTTCTCATATGCTGAGTATTCTCGAATCTAAAAGAAGAAGAATTTTCCATCAAAGGGGAGCCTAAGCTACCACTCTCTATTCATCAGGATATTACCTAGAATCTCTGTCAGCAGGCTACTACCTAGAATCTCTGTCAATGGGTTGCTGCCCAGAATCTCTACTAGTGGGCTACTACCCGAGGATATTAGTGGGGAGCTAAATCTGAGATCTGTATCATCATCAAAGAGCATACCATTAGGGAGCATATATCAACCTAGAACCACATTAGGGAGAACATATCAACCCGTAAAATCATGGGGGAGCTACTACTATGACCCCTTATCGAGCAATAGGTGATATAGGGGAGCTACTACTCAACCCATCCTATTTCCTACTGATATTCCCAACAATGACCCTCAAGAGTCATGTGGTAGAACACATATATCATAATCTGAGCTTGGATAAGATACCCAACTTACCAAGAGGTAAGGATCACATGCCTCCAAGCCTCCTCAACTCATTGGCCATACAGGGAGGGCCAATCCCAACAAGCCTTGCTTGTGGGTATGATGTCAACTTGGGTATACTATGCAAATACCAAGATAGGGTGAGCTACTACTCCAACCCTATGGGTAAAATATATGGGTGATACCCTATTATCCAAAGTTCCCTCAACCCTAGGAGCCATCCATCTAATTTCCTCACCTTGGGAGCTCAAACTAGGGGGAAGAGCTGGCTCAGTGTCATCGATTAGTGATGCTATCATCATACTCATATATGTTATCAACTTGATCATCATGTAACAATAGCAATTATATCCTGTTCATGTAGGTCATCAAACAAAATATCATATTAGAACAAATAATCATATAAATCACAAAAGGATACCATATTCATCCTCCCTCTCAAGGAGGTGTCAATCACAATTCTATGCTTGTTTCGTACAACAACATTGTCTCAATATATGAAGGTATCTCAGTCCTAGCTATATGCGGGATTCTTTGCCAATCGGTTCCTATTCTTTGTCATCATAATTTATCCATGTCATATCCAAATCCTTCTCAGACAACTCTCCAAGGATATTCTTCATCCTGCCACATAGCTAGCCATGCTAGCAACATCATACTCAACCTCGATCATGCTATGGACCTCTCATCCAATATATCATGGTGGAGCTCATAATAAGGCAAAATTCAAATATGTTCATCTCTTCAATGATCCTAATCATCATTAATTCATCCAAGTAGTCACATATCATAGGAAGATCGTCCCATGCAATTAATTTTAAGGATACTAGGCAACAACTCAATGTGAATGGAGCGACTCAATCATGAATTGACTCAGGTTCTATGCACATCATGTATATATACGGACGGATGTTAAAAAAAAAATATTAATGCTTCATTCAACTGTCGGTTGCCAAGTTAAGTTCAACAATATATCTTCACAATTTCTAGAAATTCAATTAGAGCCAAGGAAAAATTTTGTAATTAAGTTGGGGGAGGGGTGTTTGTATCTATTATATGATACACTATGAATGCACCCCAATTCAGTACTTACTATTTGGATGATGCACAATACACTTATCCTAATTCAATAATTA
Source organism: Pinus taeda (assembly GCA_000404065.3). Lineage (NCBI taxonomy): Eukaryota > Viridiplantae > Streptophyta > Pinopsida > Pinales > Pinaceae > Pinus > Pinus taeda. The sequence goes on along the minus strand of APFE031523099.1, from coordinate 2,439 downwards.
TCCATTTCCATCGTTACTCCTACCGTCATTTCTAAAAATCAGTGTGACTACATGGAAATCATTCTTAGTAGTTTTCATTTATGATGAAAAGCCCAAATTTAATGAAAGGTTAACCTTAATTATTCCCTACCCATTGCAAAGTTTCATTCGAATGATATTCTCTACATTAGCAAGTGTTTGTATGTACCAAGTGCGGCCCTGTAATAGTCTCTGAGCAATTTTGAGTAGTAGTAGTCTATGAAATAACCATGGGATGAGTGACAATCTATCATGAACCATACTACATTGATGCACTGCTACACTATCTAGAAGCCTTAGAAATATTTAGGAATGCAGGGTGGTTAGTCTACTTTGAGAAGCTATAGGGTTTTAATAAACAAATTGCTATAGAATTCACATAGTCTCTGCAGGAGAAACATTCAGAGGTTGAAGGATTAAAAAATTTTGTACAAAGGACATAATTGCTAGGGTGACAAGTTTACCTCAGAAAGGGGCTCACTATTTTTCTAGGGAAATAATAGTTCCAACAAGAAGGGAAATGTTTTTAACACCAAGAGAGGAAGTAAGGAGTAAGGGGAGAGGTATTGATAGAATATCTGTTCCTCACCCTTGGGATTGTAGAATACCTAGGGGGATAATATGGGGTACAAAAGGAGCTACTCAAGGGAATTAGAGGGATGTACCCAAGGGAATAATATGATGTAATAATGTAAGGATGATAAATAAATGGGCCATAGTTGATAAATAAACTGTGTAACAACCATAGTGAAAATTCTATGTAATAAAAGTTAATAAAGGAAAAATAATAACCACGATTGATGAGGCACTTATTCCAAGCTGAATATTGGGCAAGACATCCTAGTGTGGGTGTTCATTTAGTTATTAATGGCTAAGGAAATTGGAAAAGGAAATGACTAAGGATTTGGAAAGGTAAAATGGGATTTTTGGCACATTTATTTATAATGGGAATTAAGATAAAAGGAAGGTGAAAGGTCACAGGTTGCATGTGAGGAGGAAAATGAAGGAAAATTATGGAAAATGAAGAAAATTGAAGCCTCATTCATAAAAAGGCTTCTAAGGATTAGTACACAGACTTTTTTCAGTTTAGTTTGGAGCTCTCTCATTATTCTCTCTCTCTCTTATACTCTTAGATAGAGTTTTTTTGGAGCACTCTTGGAGGGTGTGGAAGACTTGGAATTTTGGAGTAAGAAGGCAAAGGAAGAGAAAGAAAGTGTAAGAGGACATCAGGACCAACAACTACAATATGTTTTTCTTGTAGGTACCGAGTTGCATGCATGTTTTCCTCACTAGTTTTGGCATGCATGGCACATGCATGTGGTTTATTGGTCATGATATATCATTAGCATGGAGGATGACCAAGATTGACAATGGATTTGCCTAGACTTTCCATTTCCTGGATAACCATGGTGATTTTGGATCTATTTCCTTGTTTTGTTTTGGTTGGTTCTGATTTTTCCTTAGCTTGGGTTGAGTTACTAGTTCTACAAGCCTTGGTGGGACAAATGCTCTAGAAGCCTAGAATAAGAAAGTCCTGGAAGCCTTGGTTGGACAAACACTCTTGAGCCCTAGAAGCCTTGGATAGAGACCAATCTGATGATGGTTTTGTGATGTCTGACTGTGAGGTGGAATCACTATTTGATGGGTTGAGATGGATGGTCTCTGGAAGCGCTAGATGGTTTTGGATTGATGTATTCTATGTGATCCCACATTCTTTCTTGGAATATGGAATGAGGGTTAATAGTTGAAGAGAGATTTTGCTCATCAATTCTATGGTCGGGTGGAAAATGGAAGTCACATCCTGAGTTTGGATTTTTCATCATCAATATGAGGTTATTTCTCCTTGTATTTGTATGAATATTATACTGGTTTATGTGTGGATTATATGGTTGTGATTTCCTTTTTATTTCTGTTGCTATCATATTGTTTATGTATATGTTTTATGACAGTATCTATGTATGGATCTCATCATGTTTCTACTTGTAAATAAATGAATAATGTATCTATGACCTAATGGATGAAATGCCAGCTAATGTGTTGAGGCACCAATGCTTCTTAGCGATTCTTAGCTAATCATGAGATCCCTATGCTTAGATCTATTATTTACACACATAGATTACATATTTGTGATATGTTTGAAGAAATGCTTCTCATGGCTAGTAGGGGTCTAGTCAAGGTCTTGTTCAAGTAATTGTATTTGTACTGTCATTTCCCTATTATATTACTGCTCTGAAGGTGTCATTCAATTCTGGGCAGTGACCTAGGCACTGGGCGTGAAAAAGTGCTCAAATCCCAGTAATACTCGCACAAGATTGAGAAAAATAGTTCCTAGACGCTGGCATGCCTTATCATGAGAGCATCTAGAGCCTCCTAGATGCTGGAAGGCCTATCATATGGGAGTGTCCGAGGGTCTAGTGGTCC
>APFE031523097.1:0-12708 GCA_000404065.3 Pinus taeda | reverse complement strand
AAGGTAGGGTCGAGTTTGGACCTCTCAAAATTAGGGCAGTTATCATTTTACCTTTCAAGGTATCCAGAGCCTCTTGATAGTTGTGAGTCCATATGAACTCAACATATTTTCTCAAAAGGCCAAACAATGGAGAGGCTAGCTTACTAAAATCCTTGATGAATCTTTTATAATACCATGCTAGGCCTAGGAAACTCAGAACATCTCTTACCTTTTGAAGATGTGGGACCCTTTGGATGATAGTAATCTTGTTGGGATCCACCTGTAACCCTTGCTGAGAAATTGTATGACCTAGCACGGTCCCTTCAGTCATTAAGAATTCACATTTTTCAAGGCTGAGGGATGGGTTCATTTCAATGCATTTGGCTAAAACTTTTCCCAAGTTAGTCAGAGCTTCCTGGAAGTTAGAACCATAAGGGGTAAAGTCATCCATATAGATTTCCATTGAATCTTGCACCAGTTCAGAAAATATGCTCAGTACGACTCTCTAAAAAGTGACAAGAGCATTACACAACCTAAAAGGAAGGACCCAATAGGCAAAAGTACCCTAAGAACAAGTGAAATTCATCTTATCTTGGTCTTGTGGCTGATTTGGATCTGGTTGTACCCACTAAACCCATCTAGTAAGGACAAGAACTTCTTCCCTGACAGGCCATCTAACACTTGATTTATGAAAGGCAAAGGGAAATGGTCCTTCTTGGTAGCCTTTTTTAGTACCCGATAATCTACACAGATTCTGAACTTCCCATTTTTCTTTGGCACTAGCACCAAAGGAGAAACCCATTCACTGTCAGAGATGGGGTAGATGAACCCTGCATCCAGCAACGTTTGCAATTCTTCTTTGACAATGTCGTTAAGGGCTTGATTCATCCTCCTTTGAGGCCACCTCACTGGTTTACAATCTTCTTTAATGTAAATGTGATGAGTACATACTGAAGGGTGGACTCCCTTCATCTCCTTATAGCTCCAAGCAAAAGCATCCAAGTGATTGTTCAATAAGCTACACAGTTCTTTCTAGTGAGAGGTGGATAGGGATGGGTTGATCTTCAAGGTTCTTTCTAGGCCAAATTCCACATTCTTAACTCAGAGAGAGGTCAAATCAGCCACACAGAGATCAACTACATGATTGGTCGGGGTTCCTTCCACCAACTCTTCTAATGGCAACACACTGGGGGGTGGATTCTGAATCAAGTTTTCAAAAGGTCATCCTTGGTTTGTGGGCCCATGGTATCCTTTACTATACAAAATCGTGCGGAATAGACTTCATCCTAATCTTGCTCCTCCAACTAGAGGGGTAGATCATGTTCTAATAGAGGTTGGGTAGGAGGATATAGGACTAGATGTTTGGACATATGCATGTTATTGATTGCCATGTTCCCAGATCGACAACTGATGTAGGCATCTACAATAGCCAACCAATGTCTCCCTAGGATGAGAGGATACCTAATGAGCTTTTCCTTTTGCTGGAGAACCAGGAAATAAACAGGATACTCCCAGGAGTCAATAGAGACCACTATGTCTTCCACAATCCCCTTAGGGGTCACGGTGGAGCGGTCTGCTAACTGCAGTATTGTTGAGGTCCTTCTCAGGGAACCCTAAAGGTTGAGCTTGAGCATAGTGTGTCTGGTCATCTAATTAATGGTAGCCCCTAGATCAATCAAGGTCTGGGGGATTACAGTGCCACTGATGTGGAAATCAGCTATAGGACTCGTAGAGTGTAGATATTTTGAACAGATTACCTGCCCCAACATCAGGTCTGACAGTTGCCCTATGACATTGATAGTTGGGGCATCTCTCTTGCATCTTCCTGGGTGCCTGAAGCACTTCTCCTTGATCATCTTGTTGTATATTGGCACATCCTTTATGGCTTGGAGAAGTGGTATCTTTACACATAAATGTTTCAATTCTCCCAGAAGTTCAGTTTCTGCTAGGGTCGGTTGTGTGGTTCCAGATAGTCTCTCAGGAAAGGGTGGAGTGACTTTTGGTTCACTTTCCTATTTTTCTTCCTCATCCTCCTTAGGAGGAGGTTGGCTATCTGGGAGAACCTTCCCCGATCATAGGTTAATCTCCTGAATCTCCATAGCATAGGTCAGACATGATATTTCTCCACTATATACCTGTTGTGCCTATTTGTTGTTGGGGTTTATGTTCAGTTGAGCAAGTATTTGGGGTTGTCTTGGTCAAGCAGGAGGTAATGGTTGTGGTTGAGTAGGTGGTGGAGGCGAAAGAGTGGGAGGGTAGTTGTACTGTGGCCTCCACCCATGATGAGGTGCATTCCACTGACGTTGTGGTTGACCATTAGAGTGAAACGAATGAGCAACCGGAGGAGCCTGGTATTGAGGAGGATACGACCAAGGAGAGGGTTTTGACTAGGAAGGATGAGCAAGGGGACCCCAAGAAGCCATGGAAGTGGATTGATTGGGGTTGTAATAGTTCTGGGATTTCCTTTGCATTCCCTTATGGTAACTTCTGGGTCCATGTGGCCTCCTTTCGTTTATAAAATAGAGTGGTTCAGTGACTCCTTCAACCCCCTGATACACAACTTTGATTCTAGGCAAGGAAGGACACTGATTCGTAGGATGGTCTTCTTCACAGACTAAACACGCGTTTATAGAGTGCAATGGACTTTTGTTCCTAAGATGCTTTCTAGTACGCCTTGGATAAAATATGGCCAAAGACTTCTTGGCTTCTTGTTTCCTTTTAAAATGCAAGGTATCCATTTCTATGGAAAGAGACTGCCTCACCTTGCTCTTGAAATCTTCTAGCCGAATCTCAAGTTTGTTTCTAAGGGATGAACTCGATGAGGATGTACTGGCTAAAGGTTGACTTCCCCTACCTCTCTTTCTAGCTGACTAGGAATAGTTTCTAAACACAGTCTTTATGTCATCATAGGGTAGTTAGTAGATGTCTCCCCCAACTAGGAAATGGTGGGTATCTAGAAGATCTTCAGGGACTCCTCTGAGCAGAACCAACTTTAGAGATTTGAGGTAAAGTGTGCACCTGGCCCTTTTATAATTGAGTTGGAACCTTTCCTCATAGTGTTCTAAAGATTCGTCACTTCCCATGGTCATTCGGAAGATTTCTTCCTTGGTATCCTTTGACCTATAGTAGTCCTGGTATTTGCTGTTAAAGGCTTGTTACATCTGAGCCCAAGTTGTGATACTATTTCTAGGTAACCCCATGTACCAGCATAAGGCTGCATCCTTGAAGGTGGAAGGAAACAGTTTCAACTTCTGCTCATCTTCTGCATAGTCATAGGTTTGATAGAGAACAAAAAATTCAAACAAGAAGGTATTAGGATCTTTGGTAGTCAATCCATGGAAGTGGGGTAAGGCCGAAGGGCTTATGTTGTAGGTTTTAACCCCATACAGAAATTACCTACATACAAATTCTAAAACACCGAAAATAGACAATGCAAGAACAAAACACATAAAACACATATACACAGAGATTTTCCCCTGGATCCCAAAACTTATACTACTAGCTTGATTTTTCATTATGTTCCTTTGAATGTTACAATACATATTTATACATGCCGAAGCATCCAATACTATGGACTGAAAACCATCGCGTCAAGAAAAGATGTGTGAAAATCATGCACAAAACCATAGGTGCGTTCGCCCAACCTAACATAGGGTCCAAAACCAAAATTTTCCAGGGCGCAGCCTTGGACCCCATAAAGTGGGGTTACGGGTGCCCTTCAAACCACTTGTTAACTACATGGAAAGAATATAACACAACCTAGCATTCTCCCACTTGTTGTTTTCTTTCCATATGGGGGCACAAAAGAGCTTAATCATTTTTCCATACCTGAAATGCCCATTGTCTCTCTACACCAAGAGAACTTATCAGAGCTCGGAGATTTTGTCAATGAATCTACATTATTCTTCAAATTTTCTACCTTTACCAACAACAACTTTTTGTGTTCTATCGTATCCATCACAAAGTGATACTAAACGTCAATTTGCTTTCTCTTTGAATGATATGCGGGGTTATTTGCTAAGAAAAGTACACTTTGGCTATCACAGTCTATCCTTAGAGCTCCCTGTACTAACCGCATACTTGAACATAATTTCTACAACCAAACAACTTCCTTGCTTGCATGATTGGTTGCCATGTATTCTTCCTCTATAGTTGATAGTGCCTCTACATATTGTTTCTTACTCATCCAATTGATTATGCCTATAAGTAGTTTAAACACATACCCACTTTTAGATCTTCTCTAATCGAGATCTCTGGCCTAGTATGCATTAGTAAAGCCACAAATATCCAACACTCTATCCAATCCTAGTCTTCCTTGGTAGCACAAACCATTATCACTAGTGCCACAGAAATACCTGAAAACCCGCTTCACTGTTGTCCAATGCTCCTTTCTTGGTTTTGACATAAACCTTCTCAATACTCTGACTGCATGTGCAATTTCTGGTCTAGTACAGACTATTGCATACATCAGGCTACCGACTGCACTTGCATATGGAACACGGGACATGTCCTCTTCCTCTTCTTGTGTCTTGGGACATTGTTTAGCAGATAACCTCACACCTATAGGAATAGGAACCTTCACCAGTTTATTGTCCTGCATATTAAACCTCTGCAGTATTGTCTCAACATACTTCCTTTGGTTTAACCAAAGCTTCCTCTTTTCCCGATCTCTTTTAATTTCCATGCCCAAAATATAGTTTGCACCACCAAGATCTTTCATGTTGAATTTGGAGGACAATTGGGTCTTCAAATCCTAGATAATTTCTTTGTCATTTACAACGAGAAACATATCATCCACACACAAGACCATATAAATAACACGACCACCAATTAATTTAAAATAGACACAGTGATATGCTTTGCTTATGTTGAGGCCAAGTCCTCATATAAATGTATCAAATTTCTGATACCACATACTTGGTGACTGTTTTAACCCAAACAGGGACTTTTTTAACTTGCATACCAGTTATTTCTTACCCTTCGCTGCAAAGCCTTTAGGTTGCTTCATGTATATTTCCTCCTCGAAATCTTCGTGAAGAAATGTTGTCTTCACATCCATTTGTTCTACCTCAAAATCAAAGGAGCAGCAACAAATAAAAGTAATCTAATAAAGATACCTTGGCAACAGGAGAAAAAATATCACCAAAATCAATTCCCAACACCTAGGAATAACCCTTTTCTACCAACTGAGCTTTGTATTTCTCCACTTTTCCTTCCACATTTGTCTTCTTTTTGAACACCCATTTGCTGCCAGTGGGTTTCCTTCTAGTCGGCAACTCCACAAGATCCCAAGCCTCATTTTCGTGCAAAGATGACATTTCATCAACCATGGCCTCTTTCCATAGTTTTCCATCCTCTGAATCTACTGCTTCCTTCACAGTTCTTGGATCATCGTTAGGAATGGATAAAGAAAATTTTGAGCAGAAATTAAATGGATTATACCTTTCAGGCTACCTTCTTTCTTGAACTGATCTTCTCACAGCTAGAGTTTGTGGCTCTTGGTCCTCTAATTCCTCCTCTACTGTAGAGTCTGATTCTTCCTCCTTCAGCTCAAACTCTATCTTCTCAGGTTCCTTTCGTTGGACTTCATATTTAATAACATCTTTCACCTCTCTGAACACCACATCTTGGTTGTACACAACCTTTTGTGACTGGGTTCCAAATCTTATAACCCTTTAAACCATCCTTATACCCATTAAAGATGCACTTTTCAGATTTACTATCCAACTTGGTTCGTTTCTCCTTTGGAACATGTACATATGCATCACATCCAAATACCCTTAGATGTGAAAGAGAGGGTTTCTTACCCATCCATACCTCTTGCGGAGTCTTATCATTCGATGCTGATAAAGGTGACCTTTTGACTAGGTAACATGCAGTATCCACCGCCTCTACCCAGAATTCTTGTCCTAACCCGACACCACTAAGCATGCTTATTGACCTTTACATCAACGCCTTATTCATTCTTTCGGCAACTCCATTTTCCTGAGGTGTATATGGAGTAGTCTTCTACCGTGCTATACCACACTTCTTACAAAATTCTTCAAATTCCTTACTGTAAAACTCTCCATCGTTATCTGTCCTCATCACCTTTATCTTCTTCTCTATCTAGTTTTCCACCAGAGCCTTAAATTCTTTAAACATATCAAAGATTTCAGATTTCTTCTTAAGGAATTATATCCATGTATTCCGTGAGAAGTCATCTATAAATGATACAAAGTACACAGACTTACCCAGTGATGGAATCTTCACAAGTCCAAACATATCACTGTGCACAAGTTCTAATATATGTTTCGCCCTCTTACTATAAGAGGGGAAACTCACCCAATTCTGCCTCCCATATGCACAATTTTCAGAAAAATCATAATCCAGAGAGTTATTACTCATACCTTCTATGATACCTTTCCCAAGCCTTTGATGCCACAAAATGGTCTTTTCTCCAGATACTATTAGATTTTTTGGTCCACTTTCAAGAACCATAGAACTGTTGCACCCATCAATAACAGTGATACCTTAGATCTTCTACAAATTTCCAATCCAAACTGCTCACATCAATACCATTTCTCCTCGAACCATTTTGCAGGTATCCTTATCGAACACTTTTTTTACACCCGCATCATTGAGCTTGCTTACAGAAATTAGATTTCTGTCTAATGTAGGAATATGCAGAACATCCATAAATGTTCTAACCCTTCAACCTTGCAACTTGAACTCTACTTTTCCGCGACCAATTATTCTAGACTTACTGTCATCCCCCAAGAAGACATGACCACCATCATATTTCTCATACTCAGAACCATTTTGTATGGGGAGTGAAGTGAAAGGATGCACCTGAGTCAATCAACCATGCCTTATGATCTACAAGTGTACTGGAAGAGGCCATGTAAACATCCCCACCTTCATCTGAGGTGGTTTTTGCCTCTGCAGAAGGAGCATCATCATATCCCTTTCCTTTATCAAGAGCTTTAGATTTAAAGTCCCTTTTGAAGTGCCCTTCCTTTCTGCATTTCCAACACACCACCTTTATAGGTTTTCCTGGAGATTTATATCTCCCACTCGATGACTTATTTTTGTTTTTGTTCTATGACCATCCTCGTATAGACAAGGCATCACCATTTTGGCTCTATGTATTTTTCTGTCTCATTTCCTTCATCAGCAAGGATGAGACTATTTCATCAGACTTCAAGGCAATTGTATTACTACCTATTGCAATAACCAAACTATCCCATGAATCTGGTAGAGAACACAACAAACTGATGCACTTATCTTCATATGAAATTTTAATATCAACAGATAATAACTGACTTACCACAATATTAAATGTGTTTAGATGTTCTGTCATTGAGTCTCCATCTTTCATCCTCAAGTTATACATATTTTTCCACAGGAACTGTTTATTCACCAGAGACTTAGATTGGTACAAAGTCCATAACTTGTCTGAGAAAGCTTTCGTCATAGCTTCCCCTGATATGTTTAGCAATACTGAATCTGAGACACAATTGTATTGTGCTCTTTGCCTTCCGATCGAACATCTTCCATTCTTCATCGGACACTCCCGTTGGTTTAGTACCCAGATCCACTGTGATCCACTGATCTTTATCCACCAACAGATCCACCATCTTGAGTTTCCACAACTCAAAACATTGACCATTAAACTTCTTAATCTCTATATTTCCATTGCTCACCATCTTCTTTCAACAACATAATTGATCTCATAGATCTCCCACTGAACAGGGTTTACCATAGGCCCGAGCAAAACCCCTCTGTAACAAAGGCATCCCCTTGAACCCAAAACTACTCTGATACAAAATGTAGGTTTTAACCCAGTATAGAAATTACCTGCATATGAATTCTAAAACACAAAAAATAAACAATGCGAGAGCATAACACATGAAACACATATACATAGAAATTTTCCCTTGGGTCCCAAAACTAGGACTACCAACTTTATTTTTCATTATGTTTCTTTCAGTTTTAAAATACATATTTATACATGCCAAAGCATCCATACCATGGATCGAAGACTATCACATCCAATACCATGGACCGAAAACCATCGTGTCCAAAATACATTTCCAAAAATCATGCACAAAACCATAAGTGGGTCCGCCCAACTTGACATAGTGTCCAAAACCAAACATTTTCTGGACACTACCCCAGACCCCATAAAGTGGGGTTATGGGTGCCCTTCAAACCCCCTATTAACTACATGGAAAGAATATAACACAACCCAACATATGTTTTTCATTTTTGTGTCCCCATTGGTCTCTCGGATAGGAAGACACCTTCTATTATTTCCCCATTTTCCTCTAATGTTCTTCTTTTCAGCCATGGACTGAGGAGGAATGGTTTCTTACTCCTCTTCTATTATAGGATCTTTGTAGAACTCTAGAGGTTCACCTATAGGTTCTTCTGGATCACTGCCACCAAAGACGAGAGAAGGGCGACTTAGTGATGTGGTGGGGGTTGGGTAGGAATTTTCCTGAATTGTCTATGTTCCTACGAGGCATGAAAGGAAATCTCTTTTTTGGGTGATTTTTGTCTTTTTATGCTTGTACCTGCAAAGCTGAAATGGATTGAACAAAAATTTGCAACTAACTGAAATAAACTTTGCTGAAATGAAAATTCTAGAATTGAAATGAAAGCAAGAATTTCTTAATCTACGCTTGCTGAAATGAAATTGCAAAATTGAAATGAACGCAGGAAATGTCTAATCTATGCTTGCTGAAATGAAAGTGCAGAATTGAAATGAAAGTAGGAAATGTCTAATCTACTTTTGCAGAATGGAAATGAAACAACTACTCTACTTTTGTTGAAATAAACTACTTAGCAGAATGTTGCAGTATAAAATAGAAGAAAAGGAGTAATCACAAAATATTCTCACGCTTCGGTGGCAACGACACTAAAAAGAGTGGTGAGCTCTATTATTTCAGCAATAATGTTGCAACTCCTAGGGCTTCCTTCTCTACTTTTACCAACCCGATAGTTCGTAACAAACTTGGAAGCGACGACGCTATATGCACAAGTACTAGCTTTTACTGTAGGTTGTCACTTGATCAGCTGGTGCAAGTTCGCTGGGAGCTTAAGCCAACTTCTATGAGTTCTCAAAATAAGCTTTTACTATGATGGAAGAAAGATAACTCTACAAGACCTATTCTACTTGCAGAAAGAGAAGGAAAACTGAAATGAAATGCAAACCCTAGCAAACCTTAGCAAATCCTAATTTACCCACTAACCCTCCTTTTGCAAAAATAGATGGAAACTACTGAAATGGATGCCATTGACTATTGAAAAGATAAATTGCATTTATTCAAGCTACTTTTGAAGATAAATGATAAGAAATCATCTTTTTGTAGTTTTGAGTAAGTTTATGTGGAATTATTATGCTTGTGATTTGACTCGTTGTGACTATGGAGAGGTTTGGTGGCAAAGGAAGATGGAGTTGGCTTTTGTAGATCGTGGAAAAGGTGTGGAGAGTTACTAAGAAGTCCCTAGTACCCTTTTGGAGACTTCCATTGTGATTATACTTTGAAAAATCACTCACAGGAAATTCTACACGAGGCTGCAGGGGATCTACAGGAGATTCTACAAGAGGATTTACAAGAGGAGGCAAAAGTGGTTTTTGGAAGTTTGAAGGTGGAAAAATGATGGGAAAGGTGAAATGAAGATTTTATGAAGGTGTTGAGGGGTCTATAACTTGTTAAGGAAGATCAGTGATGAATGAGATGGTTGGATTTGCTCAAATGGTGAGAAAAGAGCTTTATGAAAAAACAATGCAGAAATTAGGGCAGATTGGTGAAATGTGGCGAATGAGCTAGGGGATCTATGAGAGGTGAGCTGGTACTGGCTATTTTATGGAGGAATGATGAGCTGGAATGTTCTACAACAGAGCTGCACACTTACCTCTCAAAACTGACCAAAGCAAGAACCGAAAAATAGAGTTTTGTCTATCTTAACCTAATTTTTGACCTAAAACCAAAAAAATGTTGAACAATACTTTATGAGCTGAATATTATGTGAGAAAACCATGGTAAATGAATAGGAACTAATCTAAGTATGTGAATCAAAAATAAGATCAACTTTTCCAACTCGATATATCACATTAGCAGTTACATTGGAAGACAAAAAATTGTGCTTTTGGTGGCAGTAGTAGTGCCTTGACCTCAAATCATGGTCCTGAGGAGGGAGAAATGAGATCAAGACCTGTTGGTGGCCTTTTTGGATCTTTTTATGTTACTGCAACAAACTACTTAAGTAGCTTGAAGTAAAAATAACTATTCTAACCATTAAAAGAAACCTACTTTAACAAAGCAAGATTAACCTAAACAACATAAATTATGTCATGAATGCAAGAAAAAGCATATAAATATACAAAGGAGGTGCTAGGAAGCTTGGGTTGGTCCCTAACCCAAGAGCTTCAGCCCTCTAGAAAAGATTAGTACTGGTTCAAAACTTGGCTCATCTTCATTTACCAAAAAATAGCAGTTACATCACAAAATCGTCTTCAAAAGGAGCTCGAAAATGAGCTAAGTACAAAGCTTCCCAAAAGTGCGAAAATATACTATGAAATGGCTAACCTACTGAGCTTTGAAGCCTTGTTATTTATACAAGTGGGGACTCCCAACAGTCCTCCTAAACATAAGGAACTCGATTGCCTAGAACTAAAGATAACAACAACACTACTTGACTTGCACGGCTGCCCCTTGGAATCATCAATGTGGGCCTTTGTACTCTGATTTATTGATGAAGAATTCAATGAAGGGGTCATTAATGAAGGAGACACCCCTCCTATAAGTCCTCATCCCTGTTTCCTCGAGTTTGGTTGTCATTTTTCTCATAAATTCCTGGTCCTTGTCCAAAATTGTCCAAAAAATTTGCAATAAACACTCATTAGACTACATGGCAAAGTGACCACCCCCATTCACTCTATTAACATAAATATATCAAAAACATGCACAAAAATATTGAGAATGGTGGATTAAATGCAAATAATAGGAAGAATGAGCCCATATAGTTACCCATTCCTAGGGCTCATCATCGATGCAGTTCTATCTTCTGTATATATAAAGAATAGATGTCCATCTAATGCTATCAGAAACAAGACACCCTATGAAATTTGGTATGGCCACATTCCTTCGATAAAGCATCTCAAGGTCTTTGGTTCCAATTTTTATGCCTCAATACCAAAGGTACATAGAAACAAACTTGGTGCAATAAATCGTATGTTTATCTCTGTGGGGTATTCAAACACCTCCAAGCATATTGTCTCTATGATGAACTCAATAAAAAAAAAAATTGTATCTAGAGATGTAATCTTCCTTGAAACATCCAAAACTGATAATGTTGTTGAGTGACAACTTGATCGATTGGATAAATTTGCAGATGCAAATTCATTTCAAGAATTTGATAATCAGATTCCACATCTTGAAGGGGGGATTCCTATACTAGATTAACGTGTGGAATCTTATTCTGAAGCGCACTCTCCCCCGCATGAAACTCCAACAACAGATGATGCTTTAAGTGACGTGATTGATAGAATTGGGAGACTCAATCTTGATTCAGTCCCAACTCAATCAATGGAGCAGCCGACCATCTAAGAAAGGTCCCCAAAGACACTTGAAAGTATTCATCCTTATGAGGTTGGAAAGACAAGATCTAGAAACTCAAATCGGCAAAATGGAGGTGATGTAGATGACTCTGATTTACGTGTTGATATGGATGTTTCTTATGATTGTGAATTGAATTTTTCTACAAATCTCAAACCAACTTCCTTAAAAGAAGCTGCTTCTCATGATGAATGGAAAGAAGAAATGCAAGGAGTATGATGCGTTGTTAAGGAATGGCACTTGGAAGCTAGGTGATCCTCCATTAGGAACCAAACCAATTGGCTGCAAGTGGGTCTACAAGGACAAGTATAAAGTTGATGGCTCACTTGACAAGCACAAAGCGAGGCTTGTGGCAAAAGGTTTTGCACAGAAGGAAGGGGTCGATTATGAGGAGACTTTTGCCCCCACAGCAAAATGGGCTACCATATGGACACTCTTTTCCTAGCAGCTCAAAATAGTTTGAAAGTCCATCAAATGGTTGTAAAAACTACTTTATTGAATGGAGATGGAAAAGAGAATATTTTTATGTCCCAGCCTGAAGGATTTGTTGTGAAAGGACATCACATAAAGTATGCAAACTTGTGAAATCCTTGTGTGGCCTCAAACAAGCACTGCAAGCTTGGTATGAAAAACTAACTCAACGTCTTCTCAAACTCAATTTCAAACATTATGATCTTGATGATGCAACTTTATTTGTCAAGAAAGTTGGCAAAATAGTTTTATATCTTATGGTATATCTAGATGATCTTTTGATGACAGGGAATAATGAAAGCTATATTTCATCCATAAACAAGGAATTGAGGAAAGGTTTTGAAATGAATGATTTATCTTGTTATTGAAGTAAATCAACATGTGAAGTCCATATTTATTTCTCAAAAGAAGTACATTGGAGATCTGTTAAATAGGATTGGCATGATAGAATGCAATCCTCTTACTAGAATGGAACAAAATCTCAATCTCACATCCATTGAAGGAAAAGAATTTGAGCATGCAACAAAGTATAGACAACTTGTAGGAAGTCTCAACTACCTAACTACTACAAGACGAAACATTTCATTTTCTACTGGAATCCTCTCTAGGTTTATGCAAAAGCCTTGTCAGGGACATTGGTCTACTACAAAAA
>APFE031523094.1:31518-63693 GCA_000404065.3 Pinus taeda | reverse complement strand
ATAGAACTTTGTGAAACCAAACCAAATATCTTTTACCCTGAAAAAAGGGCAAACCCCACAAATACAGTGACAAAACCTCTATTAAAATATTGAAAAAAGAAAACAAAGATTTCAAGTGCAAAGTGCCATAAGCCCAAAACCATACCCCTAAGTTAAAGATTAAATCCCTATCTTCAATATTATAAAACTCAACTTTAGCGGTGAGTCTCGTTGGGTGAAACCCACGAGATGAGGGTTCAAATCTCATTGAATATATACTTGACCTGTTGTGTCTTGGCTAGAAGAGTAGGCGACCCCATAGAGGACGTCTCGGCTAGTGGCAGCCAGTTAGATCCTGGATCTATTCAGGATAACTCTCACCAGTGATCGATTATTCTAGATAAAAAAAAAAACAAAAATCCCTTTACATAAAAATAAATGAGAACTTCTTATTTAATAAAAAAACCCCAAATCCGCTATCCAAAAAGATAAATTAGCAAGGCAAGACCAAAATCCCAAAAAATCAAACTAAACATCCAAATCCAAGAATGTCGTCTTCGTCGTCAACCTCGGAGCGAATAGAAATAGAAAAAAGGAGAGCTTCACACTAAAAATAGAGGAAGAGCAAACAGATATCGCTAAAATAAGACTTTCTTCAAAGAAACAACTCCTACAGAACCGATGATAAAGATAAAATTTGATATCACATATTATAGTATTTCAATGTGATTTCCCAGCGGGGGCTTCATCCCTTCCCCGCGTGAAAAAAAATATCACTTACGATGAAGACAGACCAAAGAGAAACCACGAAGAAAAATAACTATGGAAAAACACATTATATTTTTACTTCAAATAGCTATTTATTATTTAAATTAAATTTTATTACTATTATAATTTTTAAGTAACACGTGCTGAAATACATCCATCATGGTTAATATTGTAATTCGACTGGGTTAATATTGTAATTAAACCCATACTTTTCCACTGGGTTAATATTGTAATTAAACCAATAATTAGATGAAGTGTGCCTTTGACCTTTTTGACTAAGTTATAGTTTAGATGAGATGCTCAACGTTGTATTACTCATTAACTTTTTATTATTTTCTTATTACAATAAATAAATAAGCAAATATTATCATTAATATGTAATAGTGGGATAATAATTATATAGTTTATTTATTTTGGTCGGAAGATTTTTCTCTCAATCAATTTATCATTCAGAATCTATCATTTTTTGTCCTGATGATGGACCCTTTTTGGAGTTTGAAACTTCCACATATTCAACATGAAATTGTGGATAATCCGGATCATATTGCTCCAAAAATCAACTACAGAAGCTTAAAGTCTAACAAGAGCCTTCTCTCATTGACTTGTATCATGGATACACAGCGCAGCAATGGCGAAAACACTGAATAGACAAGCAAACAAAGTATTCATAGAGAATCTGTAATATAAAAATTTTGGTCAACATGAAACATATACTAGTTAATGGAGTGGTTTTGCTTAATGATTGGGTTGAAAAAATTATTTTACAATTCAATATGATATGTAACACTGTCTGTCCCTCATTAAAGTTGAAATTTTATTTATGAATGTTGTTTGTACATCATTAAAGTTAAAATTTTATACATATTCCCTAAAATAAAAAAATCTAAAAATTAAAAAACAAAAAAAACATTTCAATAATATTACACATTCAAAAAAATAATTATACATTAAAAATTAAAGAAATTGAATCAGTTAAATCTGTATTTAAAATAGATAAATCTGTATTTAAAATAGATGTATACTTATATTAATATTATAAACAAATCTCGAAAATAACTAGAATATCACTGTGTGCCCATACATAACTAGAATATCACTGTGTGCCATTCCTGCTATACCTATCGTATTTATGAGAAATGTTAACAGAGACATTCAGAAAAAAATGCTCGAAGGTAAAATCTCTTGGTCCAGCCCATTGAGTTCATGTACATAATTATATGCATCAGTCTCGTTGAAGCAGTTGGCAGGGGACGATACAAGGAAATCAGAACCAGCGCACCCCATATCCATTACCCAGTTGGGAGAATGCAAGGCCAATAATTCTTCGTCCAGCGAGAATCGATCGCGAGACGTCATAGAAACACTGGAGAGTTCATGATTATCATGATCAGAAGCAGACGCAGAAACTGAATCATTGTTCACATTATTATTAGAATCGTATAAATTTTGATCTTGCGGTTGCCAGGATGAAATATCGGTAGAGACCATCGGCTGCGTTAATTCGGCGGCTGCCTGGGCAGCCGCCAGCTGGATATCTCTGGGATTCAGAGAAGAGGGGCGCGGCAGCGTGTGGACGGAATCCGGGAAATTGGGCAAAGCAGATCTTCCCTTCAGGCTGAGCGCAGCCACGTCGTAAGCTCGAGCCGCCATCTCTGCCGTTTCGAAGGATCCCAACCATATGCGCTTTCTCTTCCCAGGCTCGCGAATCTCGGACACCCACTTCCCCCAGCTCCGGCGGCGAACGCCTCGGTACGTTCGAGGCCGAGCGTCGCGGTTTCGAATCCCGTCCGCGCCATTGTCGAAGTTCCTACCAGTGCCATCCATGGTGATCATCAGGGCAGAGCAAGGACAGGCAATGGCATTATATGGAGCTGCGAGCTTCTTCATGTCCAGCCTAATCATTCTGGTGGGGTTATTTACTCGGAGCAAAAGATGAAATGGAGGCGACGCGTTTTCTGCAGGAGAATCACTAACAGCTGGAGCGCAGGCCATCTGTCATCAAAAACAGTTGGAGGAACTTGACAGAAGTTGCTGCGCTGCACTACATTGATTGCTCGGTTGCGTAAAATGAAATAATTTGCGCCCATATTTGGCAAAGTGGTCAGTTTGACGGAAAGTTGGCTGGGCCTCTTGAAGTTGAATGCTCTTTTACTCAAATTTGTCAAACATATTTTAATAGGATCCACTAAGTCAAAGTCCCCTTTCACACTGGTGAATTGGTTCTGAATTTTAATGAACTGGATCTTTCTTAAATATTTTATTGATTAAAATAATGCATACAAAATTATGGGCTTTTGAAATCATTTTAACTGTGTTCATAAATAATATTTAATTTATTAGGATATTTTATAAGGAATAAGAATGCTTAAAGAATATTAGACTTGGAAATTAGTGTCCACAGACAATATTTGTCTTCTTCTGTATTTATATAAAATATTAATTTGGACTCTTATACATCAATGTCATGATAAAATCCTCAATGCATTGAACTTTGGGCTAAGAACAAAAGGGCACCTTAATGAGGGTGGACCCCACCATAAAATGTTAAGGGGTCGTCCACCTTACAAGTGCCACAAGAATAATGGTGCAAAACGTTTGTTATTTATCTTATATAAATACATAAATAAAAAAAGGTTATTTAATAGTTGTAAAAACACCAATTTTTTTTTTAATTCTATGTTTTTGGCATCTATTGAGGGATATACTATTCTTATGCAAAGATTGTTCATGGTCTTATCTGTTATTCAAATAAATGAAGACATGTGGAGCATTGAGAGCTTGGGTATAAATATATATTTATTTTGCAACTAATTAATCATTATGTTAGGAGAGTCACTATCTTTGATGGGCACCTCCATTGACATAAGTATCATGATATGTGGTCACATAAAGAGCTTTGGAGGAAGGTGAGATTACACATTATTAATCTAACTCCATCTAATATGTTGTCTTATTTTTCCATTGATCAACTAGATAGGAAGATACATATGGGAACTTGTTGAAGAGCACTAATTGATAAATATATTTTAGGCAATTTTAATTTTAATTTTTTAACCTCCAAAGTAACAT
Organism: Pinus taeda; assembly: GCA_000404065.3. NCBI lineage: Eukaryota > Viridiplantae > Streptophyta > Pinopsida > Pinales > Pinaceae > Pinus > Pinus taeda. The sequence continues at coordinate 59,877 of APFE031523094.1, read as the reverse complement.
AACCTTTTTAATAATGTTCCAATTAAAGATGTTAGTACTTGGTAAGTTTCCCAAAAATTCTCTTTTTCTTTAAGTTTTTAGATGGAGTATGGTAGTATATATTAGTTAAAATATCGATTAGTAATGGTAAAGGACTCGATAAGATTTGGTCATATGATCTTTTTGAATTTTTGTATAAGAGCGTCTATCAATTGAGCTAACCTTTTGGGCTTGTTTTAAGCATTGTATGCTAAGATGTAATTTTACTTTAAATCTTTAACTTATGTCTCTTGAAGTTGTGTTTAAAGGGGTTGGTCATATGATCTTTTTGAATTTTTGTACAAGAGCGTCTATCAATTGAGCTAACCCTTTGGGCTTGTTTTAAGCATTGTATGCTAAGATGTAATTTTACTTTAAATCTTTAACTTATGTCTCTTGAAGTTGTGTTTAAAGGGGTTGAACTATGGAACTGTATGTAAACAAAACTTGTTGGTGTTGAATGGTGGATTAACCTAGGGGAAGATCAACTTGTTAAGATAAACTAATTAACTCACCGAGAAGAGTTGACCAATTGGGCAACTGACGGTGTTGAAATTTTGAGGTTGCTATAAACCTCAAGAAAGACTTTGGCTAAAATTTTGTACATATGTTGGTGATGGAGACTCTCAACTCCAAAAATCAAGGGATTCAGCTTGGTGTGGATTAATTTATGAGGTGTAAAGGGAATGTTTTGCATGTTTTTATTGTTATGGTTGACCACATATTTTCTTATTGCTTTTATTTATTGACTTTGAACATGGCCCTGTTACTTTGTGTTGTTGTCATGTATTGTTATCGTGATCTCCTTTTGATTTTTATTTCTTTCTTCTTTCCTTTTTGTGGTTTGGTCTTGGCTAGTTTTTGGGTGTGAGAAAGAAAAGAAAAAGGGCTCATGGAGAAGAGCTAAATGAAATCCAACCAGAAGTACAAGACCCTGATTCAACCTTGTATATAAAAGAATGACAATGGAAGGCAGAAGAAGGTGACATATCCGCTAGGTGGACCTAGCTAGATTCGCATGAACAAAATAGACAATGACATGAGAACTATGAAAATAGCATATGAAGGAATTTTTCCTAACTTTAATACCGCCTAACATATATGTATGTGCTATATTCTTGTGAATATGTTAATGATGAAATGAATGTATATGATTCCATTCCATTGTTGAGAATCATCCCAGTGGAATAACTAATTAGTGTTAAAAATATGATGATTATATGAATGACATGTTTGGGATATCATGATAAGGTTATCCAATAAGAGCCCCTATCATGTAAAGGATCCATCAAGAAAGTGTCTATTCTTGTTGTTAATTATTATTATGTTCGAGTGTTTATGACATTTATGTGCCATGTTTATATTATATTTATGATAAGGAAACATTGAATGTTGTATCAGTGAGTATACTAACAAATAAATGGGTTCCTTAGCTGAATCACGAGGCAAATTTGTTGTTGAGTTTTAGCTTGGGGCTAAGAAACGATTCAGTGCATACAGTTTGGATATTACCACCACCAAAGTGTTAGCTAGCCACTTATATACTTGCTGAATGAATGCACTTGCCACTTAATGGAGGTGTGATGATATTGGAGGTGTGGTGGTAAATAATATTCATGTTGACAAAAGACTACCCAGATGGGAATGCACGCACTTACTAGGAGGTGAGTGAGAGTGGGGGGACTATTTGGACCTATACGAAAAGATTGCATGGAGAAGTATATCCACCATTGAGTACTTCCCTTGATGGTGAAATTACTTAGTGAAGCTAGATTTAAGCATGGACTTGTATGAAAAGATTATGTGGAGCAATATATCTGCCACTTAGTGCTTTCCATAGTGGAGAAACTACTCAGTGAGCCAGATTTGAAGATGGAGTTGGCTAAAGACTGTGTGGAGCATATACAACACTGAGTGTTTGCTTCGACTGATAAACCACTCAGTGCGGGAGCAAGGAGAAAGACACATAGACAAGTGTCAATTATCACTTTAAATAAATTTCTATTCAAGTTATGATTTAATATGTTTTATGATTGATCTCATAAGAATCATGTGTTTTGATATAGGTGGACTATTGAATTGTGCAACATAGATATATGATGTTGACCATCAAGCAAGCAATATTAGCAAGATAATATCACAATACACAACAATTGCATAATGGAGCTAAATACTTTAGAAACTAATCCATTATGGTAACACTAGAAGCTTGTGATATGCATTGATCGCCATGATTTATGTTATTGAAAAAATGTTGTATTATTATAGCAAGGCAGAGAGATGCCTTGGCTACAATGACTCTTCCTGTGCGAGGAAGCCTTGCCAAGGAATGGATCTCCCAAGGGACTAGGAAGCAAAGAAGAGGGATGCATAAACGTGGAAGGTGAGTGACTGCATGAACGAGGAACCTATTGATACCTATTTTTTATCCTTTAATTTTGTAATATGCTACAAAGTTTGCTTATCTCTGTTGTGTTTGGTCACACCTCAATTTTACCACTAGTAACCTTGTTTCATCAATGTGTTTCACTGTCATAACCAAAGAGGAGGACCACTAAGTTTCATTTTGAAGATATCTATTCCACTCATCATGAAAATTTCAGATTTTTGGATTTTGTTATCACTCTAAAATTTCCCTAGGGTTGTCATGTTGTGTTTAAATAAATGATAGAGGTAACCACAAACCTACTTTTGAGATTAGGATCTAGCCTTCCTAATGCTCAGAGAGGGCTCTCTCTTAATGATTTAACTTTGTTGATTTAATTGATTTTAGGCTATTTATTTAAGCTTGACTGGTTTTTGATTTGATTTGGTGGTGGAATCACTTATTTAGATGGATAGATAAGTGTCTTTTTACCACTGGGCCATGGAGTCCAAATGTCAAGAAAACAAGATTGGATCAAGTTCTAAAGATAGTGTTCACAAGGCAAGGTAGATGAGTAAATTCAGATCTTTAAGGCCGGATGGTGAAGTAGTTTTTCAATCGGGGTCAAGGACCAGTTAAGGATTCCTCAAACTGGATAATGAGGGAAATGAAAGAAGTCAATTGAAACTAGGGAGCAATGAAGAATTCCCTACTCTAGATATCAGAAGAAAACAACAAAATGAATAATTGTTCAAGACAGAGTGTACTCAAACAAATTCTGTAATAATATTCTAGTTATTTCATTTAAATTTGGAAAACATGTATGTATGTGAAATACTTGAGAAAATAAAAATTTAACAAATGAAAGATACTTCACTGAAGTGGCCCAACACATGAATCCTGTAATGCAAAGCCTTTATTACTCAGTCTAGTCTGATGACTTGAAAATGTTACAATAAATCCTTAGGTTTTCAGATCAATAATAACTATAGAAATGTTTAGAAATCCACACTCTATACTTCGAATTATTACAAAATATCCTAAACTATTTTAGGAATTATTCAAGGAAACAAAAATATCTTCATGCAAGAAGACAGAGACAGATATGTAACTTATGCAAGTTGTCCCTCTTTTATCGTTTGTTGTTGGATTTTCTTTGATATTATGCTACTTTCTCTCTTTGGTTGTTTTCTACGTTGGTTGTCCTTTTACTTTGCCTTTGACTGACACTCTTTCATCTTTAAACTCTGTTTTTCATCTCATACTCTTTGACTTAGTTGATCTGTTGTTTTACCTTTATTGCTTTGTATTCACTGTTTACCTTGCATTTTTACAGAAAATCATTCAACTTTTCCCAAGTTTTTTCATCTGGTAATTTAATATTTACCATTCTTCTGTAGACTTCATTAGTTTTTGTGTATTTTGCAAAAGTGGGCTTGTTTATAAAAAGATGTTTTGCCTCATGCTAGAGGTAAATGAGGTTCTAAAAGTTTGGTAAAGGACTTTTCCTCGTAGGAATCCCTTTCATGGAGGAATTGTTGGCTTGTTCCTTTGCCACTTCTCTGATTTTCTTATCATAGTATTCATGTGGCATCAACTTGTCATTAATCACTAGTGGGTTAGGCAGGCCTTTCTGCCTCAAAGCATCAAATTTCACCATAAACCTAGCTATTTCTAGCTCCATTGTTTGGCACTTCTCCTCCAGTTGTATCATCAGGTTCCTCTTGGTGATTACCTTCTTTACCTCTACTATGGTCTCAGTTTTGTCAGCTATTTCAAGCTCCTACAATTCATACTTGTTCTTTGAGTTAAGGAACTGGATTATTCTTGAGGTTTCTTCTAGAATATTTCCAAGTTCGGCTCTAACCCTTTGAATTTCCTCACCAGGCTCTTTGACCAAATCGTTCTTCTCAAATATCACTTGTATAGATGGCCAAATATCATTGACTGAGTCAATGATATTGGCCCATAAAAGTTGTTTTGCTTGGGCTAGTGGCTCTTTGAGTGTCAATTCTTTCTCTAACTTTTGTATCCTTTCATTCAATTTGTTTGACTTCTGAGCTTCATTCTTATGCATGATTTGAGCCAATTTCTTTTCATCCTCTAGACGTTTTATTTGTTCCTTAAGTCTATTTATTTTAGTGGTTTGGATGGACATATCCTCCATGGCTTTGACCAATTTACTTGCTTCATCACTAGGATGAGCTGCTACTGTTGTTGAACCTGTTGTTGATGTAGTTGGAAGTGTTGTAGCTGCAAGAGCTTCTGGGGCCAATGAAGCTGCCAAAGTAGAAGGAACCGATGTAGTAACTATCAGAATAGTAGTGACATTAGCTGCTTCCATGTTGGTCCATTTTTCCTGCACTAACTTATCCATTTCATTCTCCATTTATTTTAATTGAGCATTTAATTGAAGAATGAGGTCCATCATCTCATCTTTTTGGCTTTGATTTTCCAGAACTTCCTTGGTCTGTGGATGTTTAGAAGGATGCAATTTTAGTTGCTTCTTCAATGCAGCAATGTCTTCATTTTTCTTTTTTATGAGCTTTTCTGTTGCCTTGATGTCATTTGGATTATATCCAATCTCAATAACCAACTCTTCTAGTGATTTAATTATGCTATGCTTTGCTTGTGAGGATGCTTTCTCTAGTTTAAATTGTGTTATAATATTATCTAGAGAAGTTTGAAGTTTTTGTAGACTCATAGATTTGTTGGTCATTGTTGAGTATATCATTTCTCCTTCTTGCTTATGAAATTCAATCTGATCTATAGGATGAACATTCTTGGCCAAAACTTCAAAATTTGTCTTGTTGTAATCTGCTAATGACTTAGGTTGCTGTATTGTAGGCTGCAAAAAGGACATTTGCATTTTCCTTGTTTTAATGTCAAAAAATGAAAGTAACCTATTCTGATTACTAGGAGTCTGTTTGAAATACTGGGCATAGGTTTCAACTTTCAATGCCTCATTTCTCAACTTGATTTCGTTATACTTCTCCTTTATATCTTTTTCTTTATCCACTGATTTTCTGAATGAAGAGACTTCAATACTAAGCTGCTTCTAAATAATCTGAGTATTAGAGGTTGATGGCTGATGAGTTTCCTCTGAAACTACTGCAGTTGTACTCTCTCTAACCACTGTATATGTATCAATGATTTGAATTGTCTCAACTATCTCAACTGTCTCTTCTTGCTCAGTTACAGGATTTAGCTTGGGCTTCTTCCTGTACATGATTTCAAATCTGTCATGTGTTGTATCTATGTTTGAGCAAGAACCTTATTCCCTGGTCCTTTTTGCATTTCTGTCCTGCAGGGCTGGCATATGCATAATGGAACTAGTATCCATCTGTTTCTCCATATCTATTAAGGTATTTTCGAACCACTCTAACTGGTTGGCATATTTTTAAATTTCTGGCCTGGACTCATGCATAAAAGGGCTCGATTTGAACTTGAGTCTTAGTTTGTTTATGATTCCTAAAGGGTAATATTTCCATTTGAAGCTATTGGTGAACTTCATTTCCTGTAAACATTTTTCTGCTTCTTCTCTAGCTTCCCTATTATTGTAGATAAAAGGACCAAGCTAGTTTTTTATTTTGAACTGTGTTTTCTTCCTGGCTAATAGAAAATTCACATGATCTGAATTTATAATCTGTCTGATATACTCTAATGCAAATATTCTCATGGGGAGATATTTAGGCAGCTTATAGGGAGTGAGATGGCATTCATACACATTAATTTCAGTGTGGTCTTGGTATAAATACTAGTCTCCTATTCTATTGTTTTTAGACAACTATAAAACTCTCTTTATCTCATCATTGATCATCGGTTGATTACTACTGCTTAACATGTTAACCACTGGGTGAACAAATGAATCAATGAACTCCTTGTAGCTGAAAATAGTGGAATATTTTTGGATTAAGGGTGTCCAAAAGATAATAGACCTAAGATTGCCCTTAGTGTCCAGCTTTTCGATGTTAACTGAAAACCTGTTTGATTGGAAATATAGGAACATATGGAACAATACTGAAGAGTATTTTAATACTCTTTCATTTGGCAATTTGATCAATTGATCATGGATTCTATCTACTAAGAACTGGGAAAAATTGAAAACTACAGCTGGAGGTTTGTCTGGACAAAAAATAGAAAGGAAAGCAAGTGTAGGCTCATCTACATGCTCATCAGTGGTATATCCTAGAATTCAAGACAACATGGTTACAATCTGTTTGGCTTTCTCAGAGAAAATGGTGGCAGAGTATGGAGGACTATTTGTAGGAATATGAGCCTCTTCTAGGATGAAAGTCTAAAAATTTGAGATCTTTTGGGAAGGTCCAACTTTAAGTGCATCTCAAGTAGGTTTTCAATAGAAAATCGGGTTTCCTTGGGCTTTGGCTGGATCTGCAACATCTCGTTTATTGGCTCTGGAGTGATTGTGAACAAAACCTATTGGTTAGGAGAGACTATGACTCTTTGACTTAGGATATAGCAAAGTTGGCATAGGTGGATGATTTCATGGAATTGGTATACCTGTGGGAACAAGTATTTGGGAAAATTAGACTCCCATAACTGAATATCATCATTGTGGAAATATCTGTCGGCCAATGGAAGGCGGTCAATGTCCAGGTGAAGGGTTTGTAGGGGTTTTGCATTCAAAATGCTCTAGGAAGCCATAGTTTTGTTTATTTTACTGAATTAATCACTCTATGGCTTAAGGAGTAGGGTTAGGACCTCTAGAATAGTGTGAGAGGTGAATATAGTCTGCAACAAATGGTTTTGGATGTACAATGGGTTTCTTTAGTTTGGCAAGGTTTTTAATTAATTCAATTGATTAACATTTTTTAAACATTATGGAGATCATAAGTACAAGGTATTTTGATACTTTCAAGAATACCTGGCAAACGAAGATTTGGAGTGCAGTCAAGGTTCTGCAGGAGCAACGAACACTTTATGAGGCTTCAATTGTCTTTATGCTGCTTCAAATTGGTGACTGCAACATCTTCTGGTTGAAAAATGGGTTAAAACAGTTTAGTAGAGCTTCTAGGGTTTAGGATTGGTCGGCATAGGTTCTTGGCAACAGAATGATAGCAAAAAGGGTAAAAAAGGGTATCTTTTTGGTTTTTAACCAACAACAGTTAATTTTGGGCGCGGAGTTAATGTTTGAATAGTAGGCAGTTTCATCCTACGTGGGGAAGTGGTATTATGGCTTATCACACTGCTTTTGAGTGTAGGGTGGTATTTTTTCAGAGCACACGATATAACGTGGGGTTGCCACATAGAAAAAAGGTGATCGGGAAAAACAATGAATCTTGCGTGCTTTTGAGTGTAGGGTGGTATTTTTTCAGAGCACACGATATAATGTGGGGTTGCCACATAGCAAAAAGGTGATCGGGCAAAACAACGAATCTTGCGTGCTTTTGAGATTTTAACAGTCAGATGATGGGAAAGTGTGATATGGGTATGGGTTTTTGGATCTGGAAGTGGGTGATTGGAGGGCTATCACATGGCAGAGTTGTGAGGGTTGAGTCAGGGTGTGGGGTCAATTTTAATTTAAATGTATGAGTAAATAATATATGCGGTGGGTATTAAAAGGTGGGGACCATGGGTTATATGGCGGAGGGTTATAACCCATATAAAAATGTTTTTGGGATTGGGAATATAATATAGTGGGAGGGTGAAATATACAAAGCGTGAATAAATGTATAGAAACTATAGGTTAAAAGAATATAAAGGGTTTGGGGAATATGGGAATGAGTGTTAGAAAAATATTTAGGATGAGTTAAAAAAGGGTATCGGGGGGGTTTTCTAATGGGGCCCGATACATTATTTAAACTTAGGATAAGGGAATTTTAGTGGGTTTAAATGGAAAAGGGAAATTGATAAGCGGAGAACCAAGCTTGAAGTTAATTACATTATTTGTTTTTGTCACATCCCCTAAGGTCTATGTCTCCTTGTTCTTGGTTCTTGGTTCTTCTCTTGGTCTCCCCCTTTTATGAAATTATGTCTTGGAAAAAATCCTAAGCTCCTATTCCCTTCTTCCCCTCTTTATATTCCCCATTTCCCCTTTCCCCTAGCCTCCCTCAACCTCCATATCCCATTCATATTACCCATTGTGCCACCTTCTATTCCCTTATCAAACTCCCCGGAGGTGTAATGTTAAGGAGGCACGAATGGATTCCCCTTTATGTGGCATCACACAATGAATTACATTGTGGATATGAGGTTATCTCCTATTCACATGCTTGTCATTATTGGATCTATCTACCTATATATTGAAAACAACCTCCGCTCAGGATTGTGATGGTTTTCATTAGAAGCAGCATTGATGAATTTAATGGAAAAATGATGAGAAATGTGTGCTTGAGCAGGGTAATTAGAAAATAATCAGACTCTCATCTGAGTCCTATGTCATCCATGACTAAATTGGCTTCTCAGACTGTTTCACCACCTCTGAGAACTAATAATTTTGTTATAGTTATGTCCCTGAATTTCACGATGGTATCTAGGCATTGAATCTCTATGAAGAGCTCCTCTGTCTCAAATTATGGTTGCTTATCCATCACATTGTTCACACATGAGCTCAATGCTCCTCTTCGTGGAAAAATTGGCATAAATATATCTTTGGTTCGTAAACAACTCTAGAAATGCATGGTCATTTATTCTTGGTTAGTTACAAGTTGAGTCAAGCTCATTTGCATGAATATATCTCCAGACATACTCTTTCCAATTTGGTCATTAGCAGTAGAAAGGATTTTGATGGAAACCCCTTTAAGGTAGGCTCTTATTTTATCACTTTGTGTTCTAATTCAACTTTTTTAGAATGGTTTGGGGATTTTCCAAGTGCCTCTTCACCAACTCTCAGGTCCTTTCCCTTCGGTGGTTTTAAGAATCATTTGGTTCAACAGGAGTCTATTCATTTTAGGCTTATAAGATTTCAAAAGATTATCTTGGATTGTGGAGAGTTGGAAATCAATCTTGACCAGGAAGGGATCTTCTATGTCCAATATAACTCTAATTGGAAACTTGTCCTCAATTTCTTTTCTTCTTTGTCAATTTTCATAGACATCCTTCATGTCATTCTTTCATAAAGGTTTGTTTGTCTTCTCATATTGTTTGTTTTTCTCACAGTCTGCTCCCGCGTATCACTATGAATGTGGACTCCAACTTTGACTCTTCATTAACAGTGAGCCCTTGTTCACACTGTCTATATGCTCATGAAGACCTGCATAGGGAGGAATGTGATTTGCATGTTAATTTATGCCAATTGTACCACTATCAAATTGAACATACTGACAAAATCACGGCCCTCGAACATCAGATATCCCACCTGGAAGACGAAGTGGCCGCACTCAGGGAATTAATAATGGACCTCAAGCTCAATAAGGATATCAATATAGGTCAATATAGGCTTTAGGAGGAACAAGGAAAGAGAGAAATTGATCTCCATAGGTCTACATATGAAAATGATTAATGTTCATGTAGATGATCACTCGCTATAGGTGTCATTTACCATCTTTTGGCCCTGTTGCAATTCTGCAAGTTTTTGAAATGCTACATCTCCATGTTATGGGTTTTTGGTCAATGTGAAGATAGGTTAGAAACGAAAAATGGAATGTAACCTCCTATGTATTTGTTGTGACCAGGCTGAAATTTAATGACAAAGATACTCGTTTTTGTTTAAAACAAAAAAACAATGATATACATATGTCAAGTTTTAATGAAGTCTGCAAGGCATATGGTATGCACACAATATATCATATTTTAAGCACATGCAATTACAACATTCTAATAATAAGATGTCCCAATTTATCATCTAACATTTGTCAAATATCAACAACCATTTGCCATCAAATCCTTTGACATCATATATCTATCCTATGCAAGGTTGCCAATAATGTGCTATGAAATGCTTCTTCTCTTTTTGAAAAGAATTCCATTTGCCCAATCGTACATCAAATTGTGTAATGATTATATGTATGAGATATTCATAAAATACTTGAAAAGCATCCATTTTTTTAAACAAACTAACCATTGTTTCCATTGCAGGTCTAGTGATGCAATTGATCAAATATCATAATGTAGTGAGGTAAACATTCTTAACATCAATTTGCATGGAATCTGTTAGGGTCCTATAATAATAGGATTCATAAATTTGAATTGGCTAGGATTAGTCTTGTAATATTGTACATACTTTTTCTTTCTGCAACATGTTTTCCCATATTAAAAATAAAAAATTAAAAGAGGGTAAGTCCTAAAATAAAAATAAAAGGACTAAAATAAAAGGATCAAAAAATAAAATAAAATATGAACCCCACCAAAAAGAGATAAAAAATAGATTCTGAAAGTGATGCAAATTCAAATGCCACTACTTTTTACTTTTCCTTTGCAAAATAAGATTGTGTGCAACTTGTCAAAAATGCCACAATCCATGATGGTCAAATAGTTTAAACTTGATTCATTCATGCTTTAAATTTCATGTTGATAGATAGAGAATAAAGATCTAGCCAAACTATTTAATCTTGGCAGATCAATAGTTAGTTAGAGAATAATAATGAGCTCATCGGTTTAATCTGATCCATTGGAAGTTATTAGATTAGAATTAGATAGTTTTATTATCAAAGAAAAAGAAATGAAGGGTCAGTAAGCTCAAATGCGCCCACTGAATGAAGAGAAAATGTTAGGGTAAATAAAGGGTAGGTAAAAGAGGTTTTGGAATGCACAAGGTTGCAAGCTCAAATGCACCTTCATTATGCTTAATCCTATGTTTGATGTGCAGGAGGAATTATCAAAGAAAGACGACATTGACAAAAGATGTATATTACTTTGGGTATTTACCCTGAAAGTTCTATATAATTTTAGGCCTAAGTACTAAATCTTATTCACTAATTTCCCCTCATTTCACTAAACCCCTTACATGTCTAAATTATTAATTTCCCTTCATTACTTTCTCACTCACTAATTTCCCGTTCTTGATTCCAAAGGACCCTTCCCTTTTCATTTCCCCTTATTCTAACACATTTCCATTGTAAAAACCCTTTCCCTTCATTTTAACCATTTTTCCTTTATTTCACACCTTTCCCTAGACATTTCCCTTTAAAAATCATTCTCCCCTTATCAATTTCCCTTTTCCATTTAAAGCCACTAAAACCCCCCCAATACCCTTTTTTAACTCATCCTAAATGTTTTTCTAACACCCACTCTCGTATTCCCCAAACCCCTTATATTCTTTTAACCTATAGTTTCTATACATTTATTCCCACTTTTTATATTTCACCCTCCCACTATATTATATTCCTGATCTCAAAAACCTTTGTATATGGATTATAACCCTTCGTCGTATAACCCATGGTCCCCACCTTTTAATACTCACCACATATATTATTTCCCCATACAATTAAATTAAACCTAACCCCACACCCCAACTCAGCCCTCGCAAATCCACCACGTGATAGCCCTCCGATCAACCACTTCCAGATCCAACGGCCCATACCCATATCACGTGCTCCCATTGCCCGACTGTTAAAATCTCAAAAGCATGCGAGATTCACAGTTTTTCCTGATCACCTTTTTGCTATGTGGTAACCCCAAGTTATATCGCATGCTCTGAAAAAATACCACCCTACACTCAAAAGCGGCGTGATAAGCCATAATACTACCTCCCCATGTAGGATGAAATTGCCTACTGTTCAAACATTAACTCCAGACCCAAAATTAACCATTATTGGTTAAAAACCAACAAGCGTCCCTTTTTACCCTTTTTGTTGTTATTCCATTGCCAAGAACCTCTGCTGACCAATTCTAAACCCCAGAAGCTCTGCTCAACTTTTTTAACCCATTTTTCGACCAGAAGATGCTACAATCACCAATTTGAAACAACATAAAGACAATTGAAGCCTAATAAATCCTCTGTTGCTCCCACAGAACCCTGACTGCACTCCAAATCTTCGTTTTCTATGTATTCCTGAAAGTACCAAAAAGGCCCTGTACTTAAGCTCTACACAGTGTTTAAAAAAGGTTAATCAATTTAATTAATTAAAAACCTTGCCAAACTAAAGAAACCCACTGTGCATCCAAAAACCCTTTGTTGCAGACTATATTCACCTCTCACACTATTCCAGAGGTCCTAACCCTACTCCTTAAGCCAGAGAGTGATTAATTCAGTAAAATAAACAAAACTATGGCTTCCCGGAGCATTTTGAATGCAAAACCCATACAAACCCCTCACCTGGACATTGACCACCTTCCACTGGTCGACAGAGATTTGCAAACCAAAGACACAACCTCCCCTAACCATCTATTAAAACTCCACTGCGGAGTAAAGACAAATTCCTCAACCACAGTGATGATATTCGGTTATGGGAGTCTAATTTGCCCAAATACTTATTCCCACAGGTATACCAGTTCCGTGAAATCATCCACCTATGCCAACTTTGCTATATCCCAAGTCAAAGAGCCATAGTCTGTCCTAACCAGTAGGTTTTGTTCACAATCATTGTAGAGTCAATACATGAGATGTTGTAGATCTAGCCAAAGCCCAATGAAACCCCATTTTCTATTGAAAACCTACTTGAGATGTACTTAAAGATGGACCTTCACAAAAGATCTCAATTTTTTCAGACTTTCATCCTAGAAGAGGCTCATATTCCTACAGACAGTCCTCCATACTCTGCCACCATTTTCTCTGAGAGGGCCAGATAAATTGTAACCATGTTGTCTTGTATTCTAGGTGTACCATTGATGAGCATGTAGATGAGCCTATACTTGTTTTCCTTTCTATTTTTTTGTCTAGGCAAGCCTCCAGCTGCAGTTTTCAATTTTTCCCAGTTCTTAGCAGACAGAATCCATGATCAATTGATCAGATTGCCAAATGAAAGAGTATTCAAATACTCTTCAGTATTGTTCCATATGTTCCTATATTTCCAATCATACAGGTTTCAAAAGTTAACATCGAGAAGCTAGACACTAAGGGAAATGCTAGGTCTATTATCTTTTGGACACCCTTAATCCAAAAATATTCCTCTATTTTCAGCTACAAGGAGTTCATTGATTCATTTGTTCACCCAGTGGTTAACATGTTAAGCAGTAGTAATCAACCCAGGATCAGTGATGAGATAAAGAGAGTATTACAATTGTCTAAAAACAATAGAATAGGAGACTGGTATTTATACCAAAACCACACTAAAATTAAGGTGTATGGATGCCATCTCACTCCCTATAAGCCGCCCAAATATCTCCCCATGAGAATATTTTCATTAGAGTATATCAGGCAGATTATAAATTCAGACGATGTGAATTTTCTATCAGCCAGGAAGAAAACACGGTTCAAAAGAAAAAACTAGTTTGGTCCTTTTATCTGAAATAATAGTGAATCTGGAGAAGAAGAAGAAAAATGTTTACAGGAAATGAAGTTCACCAATAGCTTCAAATGGTAGTATGACACTTTACGAGTCATAAACAAACTAAGACTCAAGTTCAAATTGAGCCCTTTTATGCATGAGTCTAGGCTAGAAATTGAAAATATGCCAACCAGTTAGAGTGGTTGGAAAATACCTTAATAGATATGGAGAAACAGATGGATACTAGTTCCATTCTGCATACTCCAGACCTACAGGACAAAAATGCAAAAAGGACCAGGGAAGAAGGTTCTTGCTCAAACATAGATATAACACATGACATATTTGAAATCATGTATAGGAAGAAGCCCAAGCTAAATCCTATAAATGAGCAAGAAGAGACAGTTGAGACAGTTCAAATCATTGATACAGATATAGTTGTCAGAGAGAGTACAACTCCAGTAGTTTCAGAGGAAACTCATCAGCCATCAAACTCTAATGCTCAAATTATTTAGAAGCAACATAGTATTGAAGTCTCTTCATCCAGCAAACTAGTGTATACAGAAAAAGATATAAAGGAGAAGTATAAAGGAATCAAGTTGAGAAATGAGGCATTGAAAGTTGAAACGTATGCCCAGTATTTCAAACAGAATCCTAATAATCAAAATAGGTTACTTTCAACTTTTGACATTAAAATAGGGAAAATGCAAATGACCTTTTTGTAGCCTATAGTACAACAACCTAAGTCATCAATAGATTACAACAAGACAAAATTTGAAGCTTTGGCCATGAATGTTGATCCTATAGATCATATTGAATTTCATAAGCAAGAAGGAGAAATGATATACTCAACAATGACCAACAAAGCTGTGAGTCTACAAAAACTTCAAACTTCTCTAGATAATATTACAACACAATATAAACTAGAGAAAACATCCTCACACGCAAAGGATAGCAGAATTAAATCACTAGAAGAGTTGGTTATTGAGATTGGATATAATCCAAATGACATCAAGGCAACATAAAAGCTCATAAAAAAGAAAAATGAAGACATTGTTGCATTGAAGAAGCAACTAAAATTGCATCCTTCTAAACATCCATAGTCCAAGAAAGTTCTAGAAAATTCAAAGCCAAAAAGATGAGATGATGCACCTCATTCTTTAGTTAAATGCTCAATTAAAAGAAATGGAGAATGAAATGGATAAGTTAGTGCAGGAGAAACAGGCCAACATGGAAGCAGCTAATGTCACTGCTATTCCTATAGTTACTACATCAGTTCCTTCTACTTTGGTAGCTTCATTGGACACAGCAGCTCCAGTAGCTAGAACACTTCCAACTGCATCAACAACTACATCAGCAACAGGTTCAACAACAGCAACAACTCATCCTAGTGATGAAGCAAGTAAACTGGTCAAAGCCATGGAGGATATGTCCATCCAAACCACTGAAATAAATAGACTTAAGGAACAAATAAAAATTCTAGAGGATGAAAAGAAACTAGCTCAAATCATGCATAAGAATGAAGCTTAGAAGTCAAACAGATTGAATGAAAGGATACAGAAGTTAGAGAAAGAATTGAAACTCAAAGAGCCACTAGCCCAAGCAAAACAACTTTTATGGGCCAATATTATTGACTCAGTCAATGATATTTGGCCATCTATATAAGTGATATTTGAGCTGAACCATTTGGTCAAAGAGGTTGGTGAGGCAATTCAAAGGGTTAGAGCCGAACTTGGAAATATGCTAGAAGAAGCCTCAAGAATAATTCAGTTCCTTAACTCAAAAACAAGCATGAATTGCAAGAGCTTGGAATAGCTGATATAACTGAGACCATACTAGAGGTAAAAAGGTAATCACCAAGAGGAACTTTATGATGCAACTGGAGGATAAGTCCCAAACAATGGAGCTAGAAATAGCCAGGTTTATGGTGAAATTTGATGCTTTGAGGTAGAAAGGTCTACCTAATCCATTGGTGATTAATGATAGGTTGATGCCACATGAAGACTATGATAAGAAAATCATAGAAGTGGCAAAGGAACAAGCCAACAATTCCTCCATGATAGGGATTCCTACAGGAAAGTCCTTTACCAAACTTCTGAGAACCTCTTTTACCTCTAGCATGAGGTAAAACATCTTTTTGCAAACAAGCCCAATTTTGCAAAATACACAGAAACTGATGAAGTCTATAGAAGAATGGTAAATATTAAATTACCAGATGCAGAAGCTTGGGAAAAATTGAATGATTTACTGTAAAAATGCAAGGTAAATAGTGAATACAGAGAAATAAAAGTAAAACAATAGATCAACAAATTCAAAGAGTATCAAATGAAAAACATAGTTTAAAGATAAAAGAGTATCAGTCAAAGGCAAAGTAAAAGGACAGCCAATGTATAAAACAACCAAAGAGAGAAAGCAGCATAATATCAAAGAAAAGCCAACAACAAACAATAAAAGAGGGATAGCTTGTATCAATTACATTTATGTCTTTATCTTATTGCATGAAGATATTTCTTTTTCCTTGAATAATTCCTAAAATAGTTTAGGATATTTTGTAATAAGTTTTTTGTATAAATACTTCATAATTCGAAGTATAGAGTGTGGATTGTGGAACATTTCTATAGTTATTATTGATCTAAAAACCTAAGGGTTTATTGTAACATTTTCAAGTTAGCAAACTAGACTAAGTAATAAAGGCATTGCATTATAGGATTCATGTGTTGGGCCACTTCAGTGAAGTATCTTTCATTTGTTAAATTGTTATTTTGTCAAGTATTTCACATACTTACATGTTTTCCAAATTTAAATGAAATAACTAGAATATTACTATAGAATTTTTTTTAGTACACTTTGTCTTGAACAATTATTCATTTTGATGTTTTCTTCTGATATCCAGAGTAGGGAATTCTTCATTGCTCCCTAGTTTCGATTGACCTCTTTCATTTCCCTCATTATCCGGTTTGAGGAATCCTTAACTACTCCTTGACCCCAATTGAAAAACCACTTCACCATCCAGCCTTAAAGATCTGAATTTTCTCAACTACCTTGCCCTATGAACACTATCTTTAGAACTTGATTCAGTCTTGTTTTCTTGACATTTGGACTCCATGGCCCAATGGTAAAAAGACACTTATCTATCCATATAAATCAGTGATTCCAACACCAAATCAAATAAAAAAACCAATCAAGCTTAAATAACTAGCCTAAAATCAATTAACTTAACAAAGATAAATCATTAAGAGAGAGCCCTCTCTGAGCATTAGGAAGGCTAGATCCTAATCTCAAAAGTAGGTGTGTGGTTACCTCTATCATTTCTTTAAACACAACATGACAACCCTAGGGAAATTTTAGAGTGATAACATAGTGGTGACCATACTGGGGAAATTAGTCATCAATTTAATAAACCTTAAAAGAAAATCCTATATCTCATCTTTGCACCTTAAGGCCATTTTAGGAATGTCAAAGGTTTCATTAAAAAATTAAAAAATTTGGCTTCAAAAAGAACATACTATACTAGGGCACATCCAGATCCAAATCCTGCTATAATTGTTGATAATCTAGACAAAATCTTAAGAAAAAAACAATAAAGTAGAAAGTCAAGAAAGCATTAGTCAACTAACCAAAGCAAATTCGCTTCCTAAAGAGTTATCAAACTTAGAGTATCTTCAATTTTATTTACCATTTGAGCATTCATTGTTTCGTACCAAATTTGAAACTTCAGTCCATGATACTGTAATAGACACTGCTTTTATTCAATTTATTGAATCAAAGAAGAATACTATACATCCTGATTTATATGAACATGTTCTGGACACTTTTGACAAACTTGATGCTTTAACCTCAAATTTGATAACGCACATAGACGATGCCTATTTTCAACAGTCAGTTGAATTAGCTGCCCTAACTGTTGCTACTCCTAAGCCTTCTACCATTCCTTCAGAGTTTGTAAATTCATATTTATTTAGCACCACCTCATTTATTATTTCCACTACACTTCATTCCACATAATCATTCATCCCCAAGTTTCTTCAACCCAAAGTTTTATTTCCGTCTCCAGATACTCCAAGTTCATCTTCTAGAACTTCTCCTACATTTTCTAGCACTTCAAGTTCATATTCAAGCACTAACACTTTACCTCCTAGCCAAGCTAGAATCATAGCCATGGCTCCCAGATATGCTTGTTTGACCTTGCCAACTCAACTACATGCCATGCCCCAAGACTACTAAAGAAAAATATTCCAGTTTGATGGTATTGGTCAATATACTGCACAAAAACATGTAAATAAAATGAGTGATTATTTTGAATTACATGAAATTGGTGAAGAAGATGTAAAAATGCGATTATCTGCACAAACATTAGAAGGAGATGTCAAGAAATGGTTTAAAGGTTTACCTGTTGGTCATATTGCTGATTTACCTACTTTCCATAGATTGTTTATCAATAGATGGGAAATGAAGAAAAATTCTTTACAAATATTATCTGAATATGAAAACATTAGAAGAGCTCCTAATGAATCTGTTCAGGACTATTGTACTAGGTTTAATAGTATTTACAATGCAATCCCTGCAAATATCAAACTTCCCCCAAACTTAGCACTAATTAAATTTCTTGATTGTTTTGACACTGATATGTCTTACCAATTGAGAGAAAGAAACCCTCCAACTCTGGAATAGATGCAGAGTGATGCATTTAGTGTAGAAGCCAACTTGTTGGCTAAAAGAGCTAGAATGAGGAATGAGAGGAGAGTTACCACTAAGGAAGAACCATCCACTTTAGATGTTAAGATAGATACTTTGGCTAAAAGTTTAGAAAAGTTAGTGGAAAGATTAGAAATTATGGAAAGAAAACCACAATGGGATAATCAACAACAAGGTCCTCAAATAAGAAATCCAAACTTTAGGAAGAATCCCAACATTGTTAAACATAGATAAGGGCCACTTGATCAACAGATTAGACCACCTTTCCAAGAAAACTATGTTGAAAGTTCTCACCAAAATGAAGAAGATGAATACAACCACATTAACTTAATGGACATAAATGATGGTAATACTATTTTTCTTACCCAAGAAGAACAAGAGTTATGCATGTTACAACAATTACAGTTACAATCCGGAGAGTCCTTTGATTATAAACAAGGTTATGAATTTTCCATTAATGAATTTCATAAGAAATATAACCTTAGGAGTAGGAAAAACACAGAAGTCCCTATTAATAAAATTGTCCAAACTCAAACCAAGAAAACAGTGGGAGCTCCTGTGACCAAAGCGCTGCAAATTCTCTGTAGAGAAACCCAAAAAACTTTCACTCCAAAAATTACAGCCAGTCCAAAAATTGTAGACATTACAGATACGACTGTCAAAACTTCAACTAATATTCAAAAATCAGTTGTTGTGAAATCTTCAAAAGATGTCCAAAAATCAAATGATGCTCAAGCTTCAAAAGCTATTAATATTTCATCTACTTCCCAAATTATTCCAAATCAAAGAATTGAAAATAGTAAAACAATAGACACCCAAACAGAAACTGAATTACCAACTGAAGATAAGACAGAAAATACTACACAAACTCCAATTTCCAAGGAGGAAGTTATTTAGTTAGGCAAAACACAGACTCCATTTAATATCCAAACTAAAATTGCCAAATTGAAAATATCAGTTCTTTTAACAGAATTGATAAAAAGGATTCCTACAAAGCCCAAATCACTGAAACACTGAATATAGATGAAGGAGAAGACTTTGTTAATCTAAATGATGACCAAACAAAATTAATCTTTGGTCCTGAGGTAAATGGGAAACATGAACAAAGTGGTGTTCCTCCATTCTACATTAGCTTAACTATTCATGATCAAATCTTACACAATGCTATGTTAGATTTAGGAGCATCTCACAATTGAATGCCAAAAGAAATCACAAAGACACTGGATTTAGATATAACTAGACCATACAAAGATATTTTCTCTTTTGATTCTAGTAAAGTTAAATGCCTGGGCTTGATAAAATATATGTGTCACTCTAGCTCAATACCCAGGTAAGAGTATTGTCATGGATATTGTAGTCGTTGATATTACTCCAAAGTATGGAATGCTATTGTCTCACTCATGGGGAGCAAAATCGCAGGGATCTCTATAATTAGACATGTCTTATGCCACAATTTCAGTATTTGATCAACCCAAAAACTTTATAGAGAAACTTTAATGAAATACATGGTCAGTAGTATAGATAAACCATAGAACTATCCTATTTATTATGTACACTCTGATATGGATTCTTTCATTTTATGTAATCAGACACTGAAAAAGATAATAACAGAGTTGTAAAAAAGAACATAAAGAACCTGACAGTGATAATATATTTCATGAATCTAGGTGGCACCTAGACTTTGATGGTTCAATGAACAGATTAGGAGCAAATGCAGGAGTTTGGATTCATAATATGGAAAATAATCATTTTGAAGGTCATGCCTTTAGATTAAACTTTAAATGCACAAAAAACATGGCAGAGTATGAAGCTTTAATCTTAGGATTGAAAATTGTAAGTAACCTTGGAGCCAAGAGAGTTTCTATTATGGGAGACTCTGAATTAATCATAAAACAAATTAAAAGAGAGTATTATGTGAATAATCCTAGACAGCCGATACAGAGAAATTGTTCTAGATCTGATTAAAGAACTTCTTGAAATTGATTTTGGTGTTATTCCTAGGAAACAGAACATGCAAGCTCATAGTTTGGCTACTTTTGCTAGCACTTGCAGATTACCTTTTCATCCCAATTACCAGTACACTACAGAGGTAAGACACTGGTTTGTTATACCTGATAATCTAAAATATTGATGGATTTTTTCACAAGATTCTCAAACCTATGATTTTATGAATGCTGAAGGAGAATTCAAAAACTGTAACATAGATATTGATTGTACAGTAGATGACATCATAGATAGTGAGATAGAAATAAATGTTGTAGATGTAAATAAACCCACTAAATTTACTAAAGTAGAAATAGATAACTTAGAAAAAATAGAAGTAGAAGAAATAGTCAATGATGATTATGAGATTTTAAAACTTAAAATTAACTTTTTACCTAAGGGATTAGTCCCATTAGAAGATTTTTTTGATTCAAATGATGTAGCTAGAAAACCAAAAATGGAGCCTTTAAGATCAGACATAGAAGAATGCAACCTAGGAACAGAAGAAAAACCTAAGCTTATTAAATTATCCAAAGCATTACTTCCAACTGAAAAGCTGAAATACATAAGTCGGTTTAAATAATTTCAAGATGTCTTTGCCTGGAGTTGTGAAGACCTCAAATCTTATGACATTAGCATTATTCAACATAAAATACCCATCAAAGAAGATTATAAACCCTTTAAATAGAAGCTTAGGAGGATTAATCCAGTTCTTATGCCATTGATAGAAAAATAAGTAAAAAGGATGTATGAAGCACAAATCATAGCACCAATTAGATATTCAAATTGGGTATCTAATTTAGTCACCACTAGAAAGAAAACAAGAGAAATCAGACTCTGCGTTGATTTCAAAAAATTGAACAAAGTATCATTGAAGGATAATTATCCCCTCCCTAAAATGGACCACATTCTCCGAAGCATAGTAGGGTCATCTAGAATTTCATTACTTGATGGATTCTCTAGATACAACCAAATCTTAGTTCAACAAGAGGATCAAGCAAAGACTACATTTACCACTCCCTGGGGTACTTTCATGTATTTGAAGATGTCCTTTGGATTGATGAATGCTGGAGAAACATTCCAAAGAGCAATGGACATAGCTTTTGTAAAATAAATCCATGAATTTTTAGTTGTTTACCAAGATGATATCATAGTGTTTTCCAAATCAAATAATGAACATCTAGATCACCTAAGGAGAGTATTCATAAAACGCAGAAAATTTGGCATATCCTTAAATCCCAAAAAGGCACTCTTTGGATTAGAAGAAGGTAAAATCTTAGGACACATAATTTCAAAAGAGGGCATTAGAATTGATCCAGCTAGAATAGAGGCAATCCTAAACATTAGTCACCCTAGGAACATTAAAGAATTTCAATCATTCTTAGGTAAAATAAATTTTCTTAGAAGATTCATTTCTAACTTAGCAGAACTAATCAGAGAATTGAATAACATGTTGAAGAAAGATTCAACACTTGAGTGGACATTGGAGGCTAAGTAGTCTTTTGAGGTAATCAAAGAAGCCCTTACTAGAACACCTATCCTCATAAGTCCTGATTTCAAAAAAGATTCTATAATATTTTCTTTTGCTTCTGAACACATTATTGCAGTAGTCTTATTGCAAAGGAATGATCAGGCTTATGAGCAGCCTATTGTATTTTCCAGAAAATCTTTGAGAGATGCTACACTAAAGTATAATATAATGGAAAAACAAGCTCTTGCTTTAGTAAAAGCCATAAAGGATTTCAGAGTGTACATTTTATACTCACACATCATTGCATATGTTCCAAATTCAGTAGTAAAGGACATTCTAACATGGAATGGGCCTGAGGGAAAGAGAGGCAAATGTATTGCCACTATCTTGGAATATGATATTGAAAAAGCCTACAAAACTAATCAAAGGTCAAGGTTTAGCCAAACTCATGGCTAAATCAAATTGTCAAGCCTTAGATATAAATTTCATTGGTGCCCTGGATGATCAGGAAGAGATGGTGACTCCACAGATCAGTGAATCTTTTTTAGATTCACCTTGATATACAGATATCATATTTTTTTTACTAAATTTACAAGCTCCTCCTAGGTTATCCAGAATTAAAGGTAGATTCTTGAAAATGAAATCAATGAAATATTGTATCATAGACAATGCTTTATTTTGGAAAGGTAGTTGTGGAATTTTGTTAAAATTTTTATTAAAAGATGAAGCTGACAAAGTCATGCAAGAATTTCATCCAGGAGATTGTGGAGCACACCTATACTGGAAAACAACTGTTGATAAGATTTTAAGGGTGGGTTTTTACTGGCCCACCCTTTTTGTAGATGTCGGAAAATATGTGACCTCCTGTCACAAGTGCCAGATATTTGAAGGCAAGAAAAAACTCTTACCATTACCCCTCAAACCCATCTCCACAGAAATCCCATTTCATAAATGGGGTATAGACTTCATTGGTGAAATTCACCCATCCTCCTCAACCCAACATAAATGGATTTTGAAAACCACTAATTACTTTATAAATTGATAGAAGCCATCCCTTCTAGACAAACCACTGATTCTGTCATCATCTCATTCCTTGAAAACAATATCCTTTCAAGATTTGGATGCCCACAAAATCTCATTACTAATAATGAAACTGCCTTCAAATCTAAGAAAATGGTGAACTTTTGTAACTGATATCACATTACCCTTGGCCATTCCACAACCTATTACCCTCAAGGCAATGGGCTTGCAGAATCCTCAAACAAAAGCCTTGTTAATACCATCAAGAAATTGTAAGAAGAAAATAAGAAGACCTGGAACAAAAAGTTGGTTAATGCCTTATGGGCAGATAGACTAACTACAAAAAATTCCATTGGTACATCTCCTTATCAACTAGTATATGGAATGGATGTTTTTTTTCCATCCTCTTTAGGAGTACCAGTGATGAAGCTGATACAAGAACTGCAGGTAGAATCCAATGATATCCGAAGGAGGATAAATCAGAAAATACATTTGCGGCAAACCAGGGAAGAAGTCTATGTCAAATCCCAAGTGATCCAAGATAAAATCAAAAAGATTTTTGACAAGAAAACCAAAGCTGATGATTTTTACATAGGTGAAAAAGTGCTCAAATGGGATTTCAGAAGAGAAGAAAAGGGTAAACATGGTAAATTTGATTTCCTATGGTAGGGCCCTTATATCATTTATGGTTACAAAGGTAACAATGCACTTTTCTTGAAGCAGTTAGATGGAAAAGATCTACCAGGCGGACCAATCAATGGTAGGATGCTAAAGCATTACTTATCCCTAGATTAACATTAGTTCAGTTGTTTACTTTGCTCATTGTACATAACATTGCAAAGATTAGATTGGATTAGATGATTAACCTTTGAGGTTGAAGCCCACAGAAGAAGGCCCTAAGATTTGAAAGGTGCACCATCATATGTATGAATAAAGAAGATCATAGAAAAGAAGTTACAAGGTAAGAACAGACAAGGTTTCAAAGGCTACTGACCTTAAAGTTCTTGACATTTCACTAGGAAATGCCATCCCCATGTGGAGCCACTGTTAGGGTTCTATAATAATAGGATTCATAAATTTGAATTGGTTATGATTAGTCTTGTGATATTGTACATACTTTTGTTTTCTACAAAATGTTTTACCATATTAAAAATAAAAAATGAAAAGAGGGTAAGTCCTAAAAGAAAAATCAAAGGACTAAAAGAAAAGGATCAAAAAAGAAAATAAAATATGAACCCCACCAAAAAGAGATAAAAAATAGATTCTGAAAGTGATGCAAATTCAAATGCCACTACCTTTTACTTTGCCTTTGCAAAATAAGATTGTGTGCAGCTTGTCAAAAATGCCACAATCCATGATGGTCAAATACTTTAATCTTGATTCATTCATGATTTAAATTTCATGTTGATAGATAGAGAATAAATATCTATCCAAACTATTTAATCTTGGCAGATGAGTAGCTAGGTAGAGAATAATAATGAGCTCATCAATTTAATCTGAGCCATTGGAAGTTATAAGATTAGAATTAGATAGTTTGCTTATCAAAGAAAAAGAAATGAAGGGTTAGCAAGCTCACATGCACTCAATGAATGAAGAGAAAATGTTAAGGTAAATAAAGAGTAAGTAAAAGAGGTTTTGGAATGCACAAGGTTGCAAGCTCAAATGCACCTTCATTGTGCTTAATCCTATGTTTCATGTGTAGGAGGAATTATCAAAGAAGGAGGACATTCACAAAAGATGTATATTACTTTGGGTATTTACCCTAAAAATTCTATATAATTTTAGGCCTAAGTATTAAATCTCATTCACTAATTTCACCTCATTTCACTAAACCCCTTACGTGTCTAAATTATTAATTTCCCTTCATTACCCCTTCATTACTTTCTCACTCACTAATTTCCCCTTCTTGATTCCAAAGGACCCTTCCCTTTTCATTTCCCCTTATTCTAACACATTTCCATTGTAAAAACCCTTTCCCTTCATTTTAACCCTTTTTCCTTTATTTCACACATTTCCCTTTAAAAATCACTAAAATAGGTCGAAATGCTTGTATTCCCAATTTGTGTAAGGTAGGTGCCGATTCAACAATATGGTGGATCAAAAGGTTCATCAACTCATACCTTTGCCTCCGCACTGATAGCTATGATAGTATTGTGCCTATGCTACTGGGCGATCAACTGCCTATGTCTTCTCTTTTAGGGATGGCATTTATCTTACCCTTACCTTTCTTTCTCCCTTTCATCCTAGAACGATGGAGGGTTGCCCACCCATTGAATTTCCCTTCTTCTCTTTTAAGGAACTGATGGATCAATTCCTTTCCTAAATGAACGAGAAATAATATAAACAAGTGGGTCTCGCCTGTCCTGAAGCCGGGGAGTTCATCCGATGACCGGACCGGGCCAAACGTCTCTTCCATGGAGCAAGCTCCATTTTCTTGCAAATCAGCCTCAACATTATGAATTATAAGAATATGATATAATTATTTGGAAAGGAAGGATTCTATCAGTCCTTTGATTCTTTAGAGCACCAATGCAAGAGAGTCACCCTTTGGGCTAAATTCCTTAATGAGATAATGAATTGTGACTAGTGAATCCTCAAGAATAATAATGCCTTTGATTCCTTTTTCTTTAGAAATATGCAAAACTGGAAGGAGGGCATCCATCTTTGCTTGATTATTAGTTTTCATTCCTAAGCCCCATGCAAACTTGGTTTCTATAATTCCATCGGGATCAAGTAATATCCCTCCCCCTCTTGCCACCCCTATATGTATATCATTGTTATATTAACGACCTACAACATATATTGTATGGTTTTGGTGGTAGGTTTTTAAAATAGTTTTGGTGGATATTTCACAACAAATGCGAAACCTGGCCACACTCCATATGCAATGTGACAACATGTGTAACCCTCACTGACATGTTTGATTTGGTATGTTATTGGTGAATATATATGTAAATGATTACAAGGGTTTAATGAGTTATGGTTATCAATATGACTGTGAGTTATATTTCGAATAGGCCTACGTTCCAGACCATTTATTGCTTGACCTTGAAGATCACAAGTTTGTATTGTGATATTAATGCTCATTGTTATAGCACCATTTACCACTCTTGGTAGATTTGATGCTCTGGTTATGGCCTAGGGCAACCCTTCATTTCTAGACTTGGTCCAAATTCTAAAAAACGGTTTTTTTTTATTCCCATGTGTTATTTTTCCCTGTATAAAAAGTGTGTACACATGGGTTAGTCTATACCCAACCCGCGTATATGTGTTAAAACACTAAAAATATATAATCTCCTACAATTTGGGCAATTTTACCTGTTACTCACCTACTGTTGCGTGGCCAACTGATTATCCCAATGAAAAATAAAAAAAAATAAAAAAAAAAAAAATAAAAAATTAAAAAAAAATTAATAACAAAATAAAAAAAAATAAAAATTAAATAAAATAAAAAATAAAATAAAAATAAATAAAAAAATAAAAAATAAAATAAAATAAATAAAAATAAAAATAAAATAAATAAATAATAAAAATAATACAATAAAAAATAAATAAAATAAAAAATAAATAATAATAATAAAATCTAAAAATAAATTAAAATAAATAAAATATAAATTACAAATAATAAATAAATAAAATATATAAATTAAATAATAATAAATAAATAAATTATAAAAAAATAAACAAACAATAAATAAAATAATAATAAATAAATAAAATAATAAATAAATAAATAAAATAAAAATAAAATAAAATACAAAAAAAAATTAAAAATTAAATTAAAAATAAAAATAAAAAATAAAAAATACTAATTTGGATAAGTATAAATAAACCTCCATGGGAAGGCCTAAGGGAGGAAGAGATGAGATATTGATATTATAGTTTATTACATCCCTGATAAAGTCTAAAGAAATCCCTGTGCCTCCTGCACTCCCAAGTTATAGGAAACCTTTATTTCCTGCTTTGAGATGACCTTCATTCCTTTTATGACATCCTTGTGTATACCGATGGAGGAAGATTGTTGAGGCTTCGACAGGACAGATCCAGAGGACGGTCCCACTTGGAGCTAGAGGAAGACTCGGGTTGTAGTTTTCCACATTTCATTTATCTTACATCAATAAAGAAATATTGTTATGTTCCTGATATTTATTGTTTTTATGCATTAATCTATGTTATGATTTACATATGAAATCTTATGTTAATGCTCATTTTGCTCACTTGCTTATATGACTTAACACCTATATCATGAACATGCTTTCTATTATTGTTGTTGTATATGCTTTGCTTGGATAAGTCATAGGTTCTAAAGGCATTGGAAGGATCAGAGGATTTAGACCTTGCAGGATCGACCTTGTACGTAGGACCTATGGGTAATACCTCTCTTTCTTCTTCAGTAGTTTAAGAATTTAGACTATTTTGTGTGTTTCTTTGTACTGTATGCCCTCCACTCTGTTGGGGTTTTCAACCCAAGACCCTAGGGTGTTTCCACCCGCAACACTAGTTTTTAAATTTAATTATTGTCATTGCGTGCAAGACTAATTACTACTCTAGAAGTCATTATACATTAAGAAAAAACATGTTCTTACTCAAATAGTTGCATTATAGTGGTTTCTACTTTGTATATGCACAAAATAATTGTATCATTTTGAATATTGGGAAAAAATAAATTCTAACTTTCATTTTCACTTGCATACATATTCATCAAATGTACAAACTATGAAAACGATATTGTTACTCAAATTATTAATCATAGATCACTTTGCAAGTATCAACTACTTAAAAATATAGGTTATTAAGAGTAGCGACTTCTCAAAAACTCTAGAAAATAATACTAGAGTTTTAATGCTCCTCCTAACCTTAACTCCTCCTCCATGATGAGTCCTCTCGAGCTTGATCGGACTACAAGCCAGAATAAAATCTAGTTCCTTCTCCTATTTGCCCATTATATCTCCTCACACCATCTCCACACTGTGAGAGTCTAACTGCAATATAGGACAAAAGATGACCCTTTTCTGAGATTGTTTTTTTGGAGTTAGTAATTACCTCCTCGTATCCATTTGGTCAGAGGTAGTTACTTACTCATTATTGTTCTCCACTCTCCCCAACTTCCTAAGAAAATGTCCTCTGTTATGCTTCTTAATCTGCAAAGCAATACCGAACCGAGAATATGCGAGAAAAATACCTAGAACACAGAATATGCGAAGAAAATATACCCAGAACACAGAATACCAATGATTTTATTACTCAGAGAGAAATGTTCACAGGCCTCTTCGAGGGGGCAACCTCCAATAGAGCAGAGCTCGATTACAAAACAAGACACGATACTCCTCGCAGGGAGTCTTTATCCTTTATATATGACTCATACATGCAATACCACGGGTCAATACCGTGGGTTTTATTAATACCATCTATCTAATACTACTGCCCATTTACCCTTTATTTAATACTACCGCCCATTTGTAACTAACTGTGGTCCCTTCATT
>APFE031523094.1:475-16525 GCA_000404065.3 Pinus taeda | reverse complement strand
TCCGGATGATCAGATCTCTGTGTGTTGTACTGCAGCCTTTCTATATAGTCCTCCAGACTTTCATCCGGCTTTTGTGCCATATTAAATAGTTCATCCTTCTTTTCTCTCGTCCCGCAGTAGTCTTGATATTTAAGCAGAAATTTTTGTTTCATCTGCTCCCATGTTGTGATTACCTGACTTCCAAGGCTCATAAACCATCTTAAGGCATTCCCTTTTAAGGTTGCTGGAAACAGTTTCAACTTTTGAGCATTAGTAACATAGTCATAACTTCTGCATAATATATCAAATTCAAAAAGAAATTCATCCGGATCTTCAGAGGATAAACCATGAAAGTTAGGTAAAGCAGACAATGGAATATTTTTCATTGTTCCTGCAGGGAGGTCACTGATGGGGAATCCCAAGGTAGAGAGGGAATTTTCATCCCTTCTTTCTTCTTCAGGATCTACTCGTCCTCCACCAAAGAGACCATCATTGTTTCCTTCCATTGTTGGCTCTCCTACTGCACTTGCTCGATCGTCAGGATCTTCTATTGGCTCTTCGATGTTTTCTACCGGTTGTCCAACGCTTTCTACTATTTCCTCAATGTACTCTGTTGATCTACTAACACTTTCCTCTGACTCTCCAGCACTGACTGCTAGTTCTTCTATATTTTCAGGGCCCACAACTTCCTCTGTTTTGTAATCTGACTGTGGGGAGTGCTGAAGTTTTGATTTTCGAGAGCTTAATCTCTGTGATGATTCAGCCTTTGATACGATCTCGTCGATAAAAGTTTTTCTTCCTCCCCAGCCCTTGCCACCTGTGGGGTTAGTTTTCTTCTGGTTTCTGCGTCCTCTCATACAATCTGCACATTTAGTATGAAAAGATTAATGCTTTTGAAATATATAATTACCTTCCCCGGCAACGACGCCAAAATGTTGGTCGCTTTAATTGCTTCGCAATTCAAGCTCCACATAAATTATCAACCCGAGGAAGTCTTTTTATTTCAAAGATAATCACGCACTGGATATGCTCAATTTCAAAAGCAGAAACAAGGTTGTAGTAAAAGGAGAACACACAATTATTAATCTCACCAATCTACTGATTTGCACTCTACTTAATCAAGCTGAGGTCGATTTAGTTATAGCAGAAATAATTTCTCTACTGCAATTATAACAAAGGAAAATCAACCTGCAAAGAGAGAAATCAATCAACCATAGCAGGAACAGGACCCTATTCCTTAGTGAGGAACTTCAGCACCTGATGCCTGACACTTAATCACACTGTAAGAAAGGTGACTTCAAGAGAGCAAAACCCTATTCCCATGAACAGGAACCTTCAGCACTTGTTCTCTTGCTTCTAATCACACTATAGACAAAGGAAGATAAGTAATGGGGTAGGACCCTATTCCTTTATACAGGAATCTTCAGCACCTGCTTCCCGACATCATTCATTCATACAATCAATAGAAACAGATTTCTCAACTTCAGAATAAATGCATTCAATACACGCAGTGTCAAGGGAACAGAGTATTACTGCACTGTCTAATCGAGTGTCCAACAACAGAATTAAAGTATAATGCAAGACACACACAAAGAGTTAAGAAAAATACAAGAATCAAGGGTGAATCTTGTGAGGAAGGCGGGCCCTTTCCCTCTCAGAAGATTCCCCGGGGAAAGAACTAAATTGGAACGCTCAAAAGAAGAATTTATTCATCTGTCAAAGTAACTGATACATTACAGATGGAGACTAGCTCCAGTTCTCACACAATGTACTTCTCTTTGTTTACAACTACTGACTCCCTTCTAATGATGATGTCTCCTCCTTTTAAAGAGGAGACATCATTTTCAATTTACATGAGAGTGAATCCATATTATCTCGAATCTGTTCTTTTTCCCAAAACAGGATGATTCTGTTCTTCATAAAAAAGGTACTGTTACAACAGAGATAACAAGATTGCTATTTTTAGGATGATCCAGGTAATCGTGTCTTCATACTGCTACTGCTATTCCACAAAAAGCTTCTTCCAGAATCACAAATTACGCTTGACGGAATTTGCGTGCTTGATGGCTGTTTCAGCAACTGAGTTAACTGTTTCAGCAACTGAGTCAGCTGTTTCAACAACTGAGTCAGCTGTTTCAGCAACGGCCGCATATACTTATCTGCGATCTTTGGACTTGTGTTAGCAATGATACACTTCAATTAATGATAAAATATAAGAGTATTATGGAATTAAATGTAAAACAGATTAAACATATAATAAAGAAGAGGTTTTTGTATACCTTGGGATAAAGTGACTGAAGATGATAATGGGATTCTTTCTAATGATAGTTATAAGGGTGAAGTGGTGTCAAAATATATAGCAAAAATGATACATAGTGGAGTCCTAACAGGGGTAGGACTGGTTCCCTTTAGCTTCCAAATGAATATAAAAAAAACTTACAAATGAGTGCTGTTGAATGTAAATATGTGCAAATAATTTATAGATATGTGAGCTTCATTGTGTGGTGGAGTATCTGGAGATGACAAAATCCATAGGAAGCATTGCCATGGAGACCTAGGTATGTAGTCTTAGAACCAATGCTCTCACTTTTGTGGAATACTTACTAGAAATTTCTCAGTAACAAAGACAACCAAAATATATTTTCTATTTAGTTTTTAGCTAACCCCTTATCTATTATTTCAAGGGTTTTATGTAAATTTGTAAATGATTACTTGTAAGCTACAGACTTTTCAGGCCAAGAGTCAATCACTTCTTCTAGAGGATGATATGGATGCTATAGATAATCTCTCCAATTAAGGACTTTTTCTTCACTAATATTGGAGCTTGGTGAAAGCCGAACACTCTGTGTTGGGTCCTCTAAGTAGAGGCATGCTCGGCCTTCTAGATGAATGTCAAAGAATTCCTTGATGATTCCCATCATGCTTTTCATGACTGTCTCTGACACGCCATGGTTCACAATTTGGTACAACAATATATTAGAAAACTATACGCAAATACAATGAAGTATTATGCATCTCTAAAAGCTTACGTACTTTGAAAAAACCATCTTCCTCACAGGCACTTCGGATTTCTTCAACTACGGTGCTTCTTTTTGGTCCATCCAGGGCTTAGAAAATTTGAAAAATACTATTTGGGTGCATCGGAAAACATCATGAATATAGCCAAGAAGCCCCATATCATCATAGAAGGAGCAGGAATGGTGAGCGTCTCTACTGAAAATCGTTTAATGGAGCCCCGTGCCTCAATAAAATTGGATTTCTTGGTTTTAGAGGCGAGCGATTGAGCTAGAGCAAGGATCAGTAGCACTGACTTTCATGGTGAAAGAGTAGAACGAAGGGCAACATGGATTCATGGAATTGAAGGGAGCCTTGCTTATGCCATTGCTAAGCATATTAGTGCCATGGAGGATAGGGAGAAGTCGTGGGAGTTCATGGATGATCTCAAGGACATTTTGCCTGTTTTGGCAGAAGGAGGATTATTGGTGCTCCATCTTTGGAAAATCCAATGGTTAGACTCTACAAGGGTTTATTGGGTAAGGTGTAAGATATGATTTTACCAGATGGTCATGCTGGGGAGGAGCCCAAGCATGGGGCCTTAAACAGGGGCTTGGGGGCTTATCTAAAAGCAGGGTTGGAGGAATATTTAGCAATGAATGCTAAGAATAACGAAGTCATATCTACATCCCCATCGACTATTTCGGCAGAATTGGGAGAGGAGCCAAGACCCACTTAGGATCTGAGGTCATTGCAGGAGGTTGTGTTTCATAGTCGATGTCACAATGATAGGATCACCACTGCTACAGATGATTTGGATAATGTGGTTGTTGAGTATTTGAGTTAGTATTGGGAATTCCATGGGAAACAGTTGTCCATCCCCAGGGGGTATTCTAGTGTCGTGAAGGAACTTGTGAATAGGCTACCTGAGGAGAGTGTTAGGGTCTTATAATAATAGGATTCATAATTTTGAACTAGCTATGATTAGTCTTGTAATATTGTACATACTTTTTCTTTTTGCAACTTTTTTTCTTATATTAAAAATAAAAAATGTAAAGAGGGTAAGTCCTAAAATAAAAATCAAAAGCCTAAAAGAAAAGGATCAAAAAGAAAATAAAATATGAACCCCACCAAAAAGAGATTAAAATGTATTCTAAAATGATGCAAATTCAAATGCCACTACTTTCTACTTTGCCTTGCAAAAATAAGATTGTGTGCAGCTTGTCAAAAATGGCACAATCGATGATGGTAAAATAGTTTAATCTTGATTCATTCATGCTTTAAATTTCATGTTTATAGATAGAGAATGAAGATATAGCCAAATTGTTTAACCTTGGTGGATCAGTAGTTAGGTAGAGAATAATAAGGAACTCATCAGTTTAATCTGAGCCCTTGGAAATTATAAGGTCAGGATTAGATAGTGTTCTTATCAAAGAAAAAGTAATCAAGGGTTAGCAAGCTCAAATGCACCCAATAAATGAAGAGAAAATGATAGGGTAAATAAAGGGTAGGTACAAGAGGTTTTGGAGTTCACAAGGTTACAATCTCAAATGCACCTTCATTATGCTTAATCCTATGTTTCATGTGTAGTAGGAACTATCAAAGGAAAGAGGACATTCACGTTGTGTAGTAATTTGGATATTCACCCTAAACAAGTTCTATATGATTTTAGGCCTAAATATTAAAGTTCATTCACTAATTTCCCCTCATTTCACTTAAACTCTTACATATCTAAGTTTCCCTCCATTACCTCTTCATTACTTTTCATTCACTAATTTCCCCTTCTTGATTCCAAAGGACCCTTCCCTTTCACTTCCTCTCATTTTAACACATTCCCATTGTAAAAACCCTTTCCCTTTATTTTAATCCTGTTTCCCCTTGATTTTACAATTTTCCCTAGACATTACCCTTTAAAAATCATTTTCCCCTTATTAATTTCCCTTTTCCTTAAAAACCCACTAGACCCCCTTAGACTAAGTTATTTCATAACCTATAGTCTCTCTTTATGTATATTAAACCCCCACTGTATAAATCCCTGACCCTCACTAAACCTTTGAAAATATGTAACCTGTTAGCACCTAAATCTGCCTTAGGCTGAAGGAAGGCAAAATTCAGGGTAACCACAAACCACGCTCAGTCTGGTAGCCAGCCCTACCAGAATAGGAGAGGGCTCTCTCCGGGTCACACTGAGTGAAGAATAAACAATATGGTCTGAGATGACTTAAAATGAATACTGATTTTAGGCTAGTAAATATAAATGGAAACAAGAGGCAAATTTTGATAAATGACTAAGTTTCTGGGATGTATGGGACCAACGAACAACAATGAGTAGAGAATTTAACACAAAGGCACAGATTACTTTGTGAGGCAAGACAGGCGGAAAGTCTAGCAATTAAATGTGAAATAATGCGAAATGGAAAGATTGTTTAGGAAGGTGAAAAGGGCATAAATACATGAATCATTTTCAACAGAAGAAGAACACAGAACGTGAAACTTTCCCATAGGCAGAGCAATAAACATGGATTCTACCTTATCTTACTTAGAAAATTTCACTGGAAATGAATATGAATGAACAGTGAAACATAATGAAATACATATGAAACATAAAGAGAACACATTTGCTACACTCACACCACATGAATCTCATGAACCAAAGCCGCTGCCTTTCATTAATTCTTTGTCAAAATATACCATGAAGAACTGAGTTTCTCTCTCACAGTCTCCCAGAAATTACAACCAACCCTTTGCAAATAGTTTTGCATACAATAAATAGACTATGCCATTGGGAAATAAAACGACCTAGAGTTGGGGAGTTTGTCAAATAATTACAAACTAGAAATGGAAAGCCCACCATTAGTGACAGGTGCAGCATTATAGAAATGACAAATATCTTGGGTGACTGCTCGCCTTCCTTTGCCACTTGGATAGAAGCCAACCATTAGTGAAAATATTCTTTAAACTTTGCCTTAGGTGCCGAAAAAAGTGTAGTGTAAATGAGCAGGTCCACTTGGAGAAAGTCGTGAATCGAAATTCCGCAGAGCAGAAGTGATTTTGGCCTTAGGGTCTATATGTGTTGTGCCAAAAACTATATGCGCCGCGCCTCTTTGGAGGCGATTTTGAGGTACCTGCTGAAGTCCAAATTGTACCCAAGCATGCTTGTTGGAAATCCCTACCTATCTAATTTCCAACCCAATTGGAATTTCTAAAATTTGGTGCTCATTTGCCCCTCCAAAACTTCAATCTCCTAAGACTGCTTCCTGTGTGTGAAAATAGGGGCTGAGAGGTCATTTTTTGAGTGTTTTTGACCTCCTAGGGACTCAAAATTTGCCCAAACTTCTTGTACATGCACCAACAGTCATGATTTTTCATACTAAATTCAAAAATGCAAACCATTCTTGATTTAGAGCTCCCAACCATAAGCGTCGCGCCAGTGGCGCGACGCACAAGGAGAAAAACCCTGTTTTGTGCACAAAAATTTGTCAAGTGGCCAAAATTGCCCCAATTTTTTTGAAATTTGGGCTGGAGGTTCTCTATGAAGTGCTATGTTGGGCAATAGAGGCTTCAGCCAAGATTGAAAGCTAATCTTTCTCTTTTTGCCTCTTTTGTCTTTGTGTCGCTCTCCTCAATTTCGCCTTCAAACTCCTTATCCGAGCCTTTGAACTCATATTGCGTGCCCTGTAATGATAAACCATATGCCTCAATAATGCTTTGTTCTTGTCGCTTTCACCAACAACTTTCTCTAAGTGGATGTTTATCCTCTTGAGCCAAATCTCTCGATCAGCCTGTATCTCCTGCTGAATGGGTTTCCTCTCATTTAGGCTTTGTTAGGCAGCCTGCTGGTCTTCACAGATGTTTTGCCACCTCTATGAAGCCTCCTAGGTGCATGTACCTATGTTGGCGAATCACTGTGTGTCTCTTCTTCATGATCATATGATGGATCAGATGTCATGTCTGTTGTATATGTACTGTGCTTGGACTGCCCTTTGATGATGGTATGAAACTATGTGTTGTTATGAACTCTGCCACCAAGGGGAACAATGCAAAAGGGACCGTTAGGAAGGGGAATAATATAATGGGATTAGGGATTATGGGGATAAATTTTGTTTAGGGACATGTAGGAGGGTTTGGGGATTTTATAAGGTAGGGTTTTGGAGTTTTACATTGACAAATGAATGGAGGGGATAGGGAATAGGGGTTTAGTAATGTTTTAGGGTAGGGAAAGATGGGAAAATGGAATAGGGGGGAAGGGAACAATGGAAAGAAGGGGAAAAATGAAAGGTGAAAGGGAGGAGGAACCTTGGTATCAACACAAAAAATTTGCAACCCTAGAGCAATGGCTTTAATGATTTCAAGTGGTAGGGTTTAGGCGTTTTTATTGAGACTATACACGGCCATAAACCACCATCATGTTCACAAAAACATATGAGCAACTGAGATGTCGACCCTACCTGTCAATTGGAAGGGATTCAAAGTGATTTGTTGTGAATTTGGAACAAAAATGGGCTTTTGTGGGTGTGCGCCGCGCCCCTCTGCTTGTGCACCACGTCCTTTGTGTGTGTCATGCATGTGTTAATTTAACACTGTGTGGTAGCGCCCAGTGCGTCGTGCTCCCTCTGTGCGCTGCACTCCTCTGTCTGTGCACCGTGCCTGTGACAACTCCTCCAAACTCACCTAAAATGCGTGCTTGCTTCTCACAATCACTTTGCAATGTTTCTCTCTATCCTTGGTGTGAAAAAAAGTTTTGAAACCCTAGGCAGTAGTTTACATGTGAGGAATTCAAAATGAAAGGGTTGAAGTTTTGTTTCAAGCATTAGAATCCATAAACCACCATACCCTAGCACAAACTTGGATGAAACACATAAATGGAGGCTCAACCTACTTGTGGAATGAAGAATTTATAATTTGGAGGAAGATTTCAATGAATTTCATGCCTTTTAGCCTTGAGAACCGTGCCTCCCATGTGCGCCATGCCAGTGTAAATTTACACTGGAAAATTTCTCCTAGTGTGCCACGCTCCCTCTGTGCACCGCGCCTTTTTTTAGGAGCCTTTTGGAGGCCTTTCTGGTGTCAAAATTGGGTGCAAGATAGCTCGTTGGAAATTTCTTTGAGTCTACTTTCCCACCCAACCAGAATTTTTCAATTTGGAGTTCATTTTCCCTGCAAAAAATCAAATCTCCCAAGACTGATCAAAATGTGTCCAATGAGGCTGCCTCAAGGCAGAGTGTTGTTGCAGTCAACTTTTGAAGGTGTTCCTCAACTCCAAATTGAGCTCATGATAGCTCATTGGAATTCTCTTTGTGTCTAGTTAGCATTTGACTCATCAAGAAAGTCATTTGGCTCACCAAACTAGGAGAAAACTTGAGGCTCCCAAGGTCACTTTAGAGGTGCATCAATTCTCCCAAGGCAATTATATTTTTGACATTTCTCTAAAACCATGACACTTGTGTAAAACGTGGAGGTTTTTCTTCCTTGGCATATTTTGACAAAAACCTCTCTCAGGTTTCCAAAATTCATATTTTCTTGCTCATAAACATCATTTGAGTGAATTATTGAACCTTCCTCTAGCCTGCAAGTATTATTGAAGCACCTTGACAACAACAATTTGCAAACCCTAGACCTACTAACTCTTTGCTGACCAAGAGATTAGAAGAGAAGTATAAATGACCTTTAAAATGATTTGAAAAATAGACCTAAATCAACAGGATAAGGCATGATGGGAAATGACTGACAAGACCCTTCCGTCAGATTATGGCATGCCCCTAGCAGAATGTCGCTGAGTGAATGGAGCGAGACTCCTACAAATGAAATGCAGAAAGAGTTTTGATCTCTAATGGAGCACTGACAAGACTGACTCTAACATAACTCGTCGCATTATTTATCCCCGGGCCCCGCCAACCACACCCCGACTCTGCCCTTGCAACTCTGTTGTGCGATAGCCATTCGATCAAACACTCCTAGATCTGATGGCCCATATACATATCGCGTGCTCCCAGCATCCAACTGTTAAGATCCCAAAATCATGTGAGATTCGCGGTTTACCCAAGCACTCTTTTGCTATGTGGCAGCCCCACGTTATATCACGTGCTCTCAGAAAATACCACCTTTAACTCACATGTGGTGAAATATGCCACAAAACCACCTCCCTGCATAGGATGAAATTTCCCACTGTTCATACTTTAATCTCGCACCCAAATCTTAACCGTTGTTGAATAAAAGCCAAAAAGCTGCCCTTTTACCCTTTTCGCCATTATTTCATTGCAAACAACCTCTGCAGACCAATTTTGAATCCCAAATCTCTGCTCAATGATTTTAACCTCACCTACAACCAGAAGATGCGACAAACTTCAAGTTTCAAGCAACACACAAGAAATTGTAGTCTAAGAAACCTTTGCTTAAACCACAGAACCCTGATTGCACACCAAAACTCTATTTCTCTAGGTATTCTTGAATAAAACTAGAACGACCTTCTACTTAAGCTTTGCAAAGTAATTATAAAAGGTTAATTAATTAAATTAATTAAAAACCTTACCAAATTGAAGAAACTTATTGTGAATCTGAAGAAACCCTTTTCTCTAGACTATATTCACCCTTCTCATTGTTCCAGAAGTCCCGTGCTTACTTCTTAAGCTGGATAAACAATAATTCAATAGAACAAACCGAATTATGGATTCCCAAAGCATTCTAAATGAGAAATCCCTACAAACCCCTCACCTGGATGTGACCACCTCCCATTGGCTGACAAAGATGTCCAAATTAAAGACAAAGTTTTCCCTATGCATCTATTGAAACTCCACTACTAGAGTAAAGACAAATTCCTAAATCAAAATGATGACATTCATATTTCGGAATCCAATTTTCCCAAATACTCATTCCCACAGGTATATCAATTCCCTGAAATCATCCATCTATGCCAAAACTTTTATATCCCAAGCCAAACAACCATAGTCTCTCCTAACCAGCAGATTTTGTTTACAATCATTGCAGAGTCAATAAACCAAATGTTGCAGATCCAGCCAAACCCATATGAAACCCCATTTTCCATTGAATACCTACTTGAACTCTATTTGAAGCTGGACCTTCCCAAGAGGACTCAAATATTTCATACTTTCATCCTAGAAGAGTCTCATACCCCTACAGACAGTCCCCCATACTCTGCTACCATTTTCTTAGAGAGGGCTAGACAAATTGTGACCATGCTCTCTTTTATTCTAGGATACACCACAAATGAGCATGTAGATGTGCCTATTCTTACTTTCCTCTCTCTTTTTTACTCAGGCAAGCCTCCAACTGCAATTTTCAATTTTGCCTAGTTGTTGTTAGACAGAATCCATGATAAATTGATCAGATTGCCAAATGAAAGAGTATTTAAATACTTTTCAGTATTATTCCACATGTTCTTTTATTTCCAATCAAATAAGTTTCCAGTCAATATCCAGAAGTTGGACAATAAGGGCCATCCCAAATCAGTCATATTTTGGACACCCTTAATCCAAAAGTATTCCATTGTTTTCAGTTACAAAGAGTTCATTGATTCCTTTGTGCATCCTGTTGTAAATATGCTAACCAGTAGCAATCAACCCAAGATCAGTGATGAGATAAAAAGAGCT
Organism: Pinus taeda; assembly: GCA_000404065.3. Lineage (NCBI taxonomy): Eukaryota > Viridiplantae > Streptophyta > Pinopsida > Pinales > Pinaceae > Pinus > Pinus taeda. The sequence continues at coordinate 5,945 of APFE031523094.1, read as the reverse complement.
TTGCAGTTTTCTAAGAACAGTAGAATAGGAGACTAGTATCTATACTAGGACCACACTAAAATTAGAATATATGGATGCCAACTCACTCCCTATAAGCTGCCCAAATATCTTCCCATGAGGATATTTGCATTAGAATTTATCAGGCAGATTATAAACTTAGATGATGTGAATTTCGTATCAGCGAGGAAAAAAACACAGTTCAAGATAAAAAAACTAGCTTGGTCCTTTTATATGTATTAATAGGGAGAACAGTAGAATAGGAGACTAGTATCTATACTAGGACCACACTAAAATTAGAATATATGGATGCCAACTCACTCCCTATAAGCTGCCCAAATATCTTCCCATGAGGATATTTGCATTAGAATTTATCAAGCAGATTATAAACTCAAATGATGTGAATTTCCTATCAACGAGGAAAAAAACACAGTTCAAGATAAAAAAAACTAGCTTGGTCCTTTTATCTGTATTAATAGGGAGGCTCAAGAAGAAGTAGAGAAGTGTTTACAGGAAATGAAGTTCAGTAGCAGTTTTAAATGGCAATATGACCCTTTAGGAGTCATAAACAAACTAAGGATCAAATTCAAATTAAGCTATTTTATGCATGAGTCCAAGGTAGACATTGAAAAATATGCCAACGAGTCAGAATGGTTGGAAAATACCTTGATAGATATGGAGAAATAGATGTATACTAGTTCCATTCTGCATACTCCAGCCTTGTAGGACAAAAGTACAAATAGGACTAGGGAAGAAGGTTCTTCTTCAAGCATAGATAGAACACATGATAGATTTGAAATCATGCACAGGAAAAAGCCCAAGCTAAATCTTATTAATGAGCAAGAAGAGCAAGCAGAGATAGTTGGGATAGTTGAGACACTTCAAATCATTGATAGAGAAATGGAGGTAAGAGAAAATACAACTCCATTAGTTTTAGAGGAAACTCATCAACCTTCCACCTCTAATACCCAAAGCATTCAAAAACAACTTAGCATAGAGGTTTCTTCATCAAGCAAACCAATAGGTGAGGAAAAAGACATAAAGGAGAAGTATAAAGAGATCAAATTAAGGAATGAGGCATTAAAGGCAGAAACATATGCCCAATATTTCAAATAGACTCTTAGCAATCATAATAGGTTGATGTTAACTTTTGACATTAAAACTGGTAAAATGAAAATGACATTTTTGCAGCCTCTAGTCCAGTAGCCTAAATCATCAGCAGACTACAGGAAAACATAATTTGAAGTTTTGGCCAGGGATTTTCACCCTATTAATCAAATTGAATTTCATAAGTAGGTAGGAAAAAATATCTACTCAAGGATGACCAATAGGGCCATGAGTGTTCAGAAACTTCAAAATTCTCTAGACAACATCACAACATAGTTTAAACTGGAGAAAGCACCATCAAATGCAAAGGATAACAAAATCAAGTCACTAGAAGACTTGGTTATTGAGATTGGATATAATCCAAATGACATCAAGGCTGCAGAAAAGCTCATAAAGAAGAAAAATGAAGACATTGTTGCATTGAAGAAACAACTAAAGTTGCCTCCTTCTGAGCATCCACAGACCAAGGAGATTCTAGAGAGTCAAAACCAGTAAGATGAAATGATGGACCTCATTCTCCAACTAAATTCTCAATTAAAAGAAATGGAGAATGAATTGGACAATTTAATACAACTAAAACAAGCCAGGATTGTGATAGCCATTGCCACTACTATTCCTACAGTTACTACAATAGTTCCTTCAACTTTTGCAGCTTCATTGGCCCCAACAACTCCACTAGCTAGAACGCTTCCAGCGGTAACAATAACTACATCAGCAACAGGTTCAACAACAACAACAACTCATCCTAGTGATGAAGCAGCTAAACTAGTCAAAGCCATGGAGGATATGTCCATCCAGACCACTAAAATAAACAGACTTAAGGAATAAATCAAAAGTCTAGAGGATGAGAAGAAATTGGCTCAAGTTATGCATAAGAATGAAGTTCAGAAGATAAACAGATTGAATGAAAATATTGGGAAGCTGGAAAAAGAATTAACACTAAAAGATCCACTAGCCCAAGCAAAACAAATTTTATGGGCCAGTATCATTGACTTAGTCAATGATATTTGGCCATCTATGCAGGTGATCTTTGAACAAAATGATTTAGTCAAAGAGTTTGGTGAAGAAATTCAAAGCGTTAAGGCCAAACATGGAAACATTCCAGAAGAAGCCTCTAGAATAATCCAGTTCCTTAACTCAAAGAATAAACATGAGTTGCAGAATCTTGGAATAGTTGATAGAACTGGCACTATACTAGAGGTGAAGAAGGTAATCACCAAGAGGAACCTAATTGTGTAGCTTGAGGACAAATGCCAAACAATGGAGCTAGCTATAGACAGGTTCATGGTCAAATTTGATGCTTTGAGGCATAAGGATTTACCTAATCCACTAGTAATTAATGATAGGTTAATGCCACATGAAGACTATGACAAGAGAATTAGAGAAGTAGCAAAGGAGCAATCCAATTGTTTCTCCATGAAAGGTATGCTTATAGGAAAGGTTCTTTACCAGAATTTTGAGAACCTCTTTTACCTCTAACATGAGGTAAAACATATTTTTGTAAACAAACCCACCTTTGCAAAATATATAGAAGTTGATGAAGTCTATAGAAGAATGGTAAATATTAAATTACCAGATACAAAGACTTCAGAAAAGTTAAATGATTTAATGTAAAAAATGCAAGGTAAACAATGAATACAGAGTAGTGAAAGTGAAACAATAGATCAGCTAACTCAAAGAGTACAGAAATTAACTTCATACGAATTCTAAAACACAGAAAATAAACAATAGTGAGAGCATAACACATAAAACACATATACACAGAGATTTACCCCTAGATCCCAAAACTAGGACTACTAGCTTGATTTTTCATTATGTTCCTTTCATTGCTATAATACATATTTATACATGCCGAAGCATCCAATACCATGGATTGAAAACCATCGTGTCTAATACCATGGAATAAAAGCCATTGCATCCAAAAACATGTGTGAAAATCATGCACAAAACCATAGGTGGGTTTTCCCATCCTAACATAGGGTGCGCCTCAAACCCCCTGTGACCCCCCTCACTACACAATCGGTGCAACGAAGGGGAGCTCCACCCCCCCTCTAACCCCCTGGTTAACTATGTGGGCTAGTCGTGGAAAAAATATAACACAACCCAACATTCTCCCACTTGTTTTCTTTCCACAGGGGGCCACAGGAGAGCTTAGTCATTTTTCCAGCCCTGAAACACCCATTGTCTCTCTGCACCAAGAGAACTTCTCAGAGCTCACAAATTTTGTCAATGTATCTACAATATTTTTCAAAATTTCCACCTTTACCAACAACACCTTTTTGTCTTCTATCATATCCCTCATAGAGTGATACTGAACATCAATGTGCTTTGTCTTTGAATGATATTCGGGGTTCTTTTCCAAGAAAATTGCACTTTGGCTGTCACAGTCTATCCTTATAGCTCCCTATACTAACCCCATACTTGAACACACCTCTGCAACCAAACTACTTCCTTGCTTGCATGAGTGGCTGCCATGTATTATGCCTCTGTAGTTAATAGTGCCACTACATATTGTTTCTTACTCATCCAACTAACTGCACCTTCAAATAGGTTAAACACATACCCACTTGTAGATCTTCTCTGATCTAGATCTCCAGCCCAGTCTGCATCAACAAAGCCACGAATATCCAACGTTCTATCCAATCCTGATCTTCCTTGGTAGCACAAACCATAATCACTAGTGCCACACAAATACCTTAAAACCTGCTTCACTGTTGTCCAGTGCTCCTTCCCTGGTTTTGACATAAACGTTCTCAATACTCCCACTGCATGTGCAATATCTAGTCTAGTACAGACCATTGCATACATCAGGCTACCAACTACACTTTTATATGGAACACGATGCATATCCTCTTCGTCTTCTTGTTTCTTGGGACACTGTTCAATAGATAGCTTTACACCTACATGAATAGGAACCTTCACTGGTTTACTATCCTGCATATTAAACCTTTGCAGTATTGTCTCGACATACTTCCTTTGGTTTAACCAGAGCTTCCTCTTTGCGCAATCTCTTTTAATTTTGCATGCCAAAAATATATTTTGCAGCACCAAGATCTTTCATTTCAAATTTGGAGGACAATTGGGTCTTCAAATCCTAGATAATTTCTTTTTCATTTCCAACCAGCAACATATCATCCACATAAAAGACCAGATAAATAACACGGTCACAAATTAATTTAAAATACACACAGTGATCTGCTTTTCTTCTAGTGAAGCCAAGTCCCCGTATAAATGTATCAAATTTCTGATGCCACCCTTGGTGACTGTTTTAACCCATACAGAGATTCTTACTTGCATACAGTTCTTTCTTACCCTTCACCGCAAAACCTTCAGGTTGCTTCATGTAGATCTCCTCTTCCAAATCCCCATGAAGAAATGTTGTCTTCACATCCATTTGTTCTACCTCAAAATCAAAAGCAGCAACAATAGATCAAAGTAACCTAATAGAAGTTACCTTGGCAACAAGAGAAAAAATATCACCAAAATAAATTCCCCACACCTGGGAATAACATTTTGCTACCAACCGAGCTTTGTATTTCTCCACCTTTCCTTCTGCATTTGTCTTCTTCTTGAACACCCATTTGCTACCAATGGATTTCCTTCCAGCCAGCAACTCCACCAGATCGCAAGCCTCACTTTTGTGCAAAGATTCCATTTCATCAACCATGGCCTCTTTCCAGAGTTTTCCATCCTCTGAATCTACTAATTCGGCCATAGTTCTCGGATCATCATTAGTAATAGATAAAGCAAAATTTGAACAGAAAGCAGATGTACTATACCTTTCTGGCTGCCTTCTTTCTTGAAATGACCTTCTTACACCTAGAGTTTGTGGCTCTTCATCTTCTGATTCCTCCTCTCCTGCAGAGTCTGATTCTTCCTCCTTTAGCTCAAACTCTATCTTCTCAGGTTCCTTTGGTTGGAATTCATGTTTAATAACATCTTTCACCTCTCTGAACACTACATCTCAGCTATACACAACCTTCCTTATTGTTAGGTTCCAAAGCTTATAACCCTTTAAGCCATCATTATACCCAATAAAGATGCACTTTTAAAATTTACTATCCAACTTGGTTCATTTCTCCTTTGGAACATGTATATATGCATCACATCCAAATACCCTCAGATGTGAAAGAGAGGGTTTCTTATCAGTCCATACCTCTTGTGGAGTCTTATCCTCCAACACTGATGAAGGTGATCTGTTGACCAGGTAACATGTTGTCTCCACAGCCTCTGCCCATAATTCTTGTCCTAACCCGGCACCACTGAGCATGCTTCTTGCCCTTTCCATCAACGTCTTGTTCATTATTTCTGCAACTCCATTTTGCTGAGGTGTATATGGAGTAGTCTTCTGCCGTGCTATACCACA